>VWZX01003876.1:294030-393119 GCA_013399015.1 Galbula dea
GCATCATGCCAAGCACTGCAGGGTACGCACACACATGCATCATGCCAAGCACTGTATGGATGCACACACATGCATCATGCCAAGCACTGCAGGACTCCAAACTGCCTGAGTTGCTGCAACATGAATGAATACAAACAAAGGCGTTTGGTTTGGTTTAGGAGCAGGAACGTTTTCAAACACCACAAAGAGATCTCTGCAGACATCACTACCTCACACCCATCCTACTGCCTTCCCATTTGGATTTGCATTATGAGAACTTCTGCTTTAATCCACTTCTCCATAAAGTTTATGGAGCAGCAACAGCTAGTTGAGTCCAAGCAGAAGAAAATAACCAACAATTTGTCAGGGGCCAAGCTATTGTTCTGAATGAAGAAAAAACCTCATTAGCTTTTAATGAAAACACAGGGAATAAAAACCAAATAGCACAGAACCCCAGCAAATAATTACTCTGCACCTGACACAAAGCTGCTCTAGCTTCCTCCTCAAATCCTCAGCAAAATTCCCCAACTTAGGGCTCTTTGGAGCATGAACAACAGCAAGATTGACTCCAAGGGAAAGAGCAAGAAGTTTCTTGGGCTCACAGCTCATCCAGGGGCTCCCCTGGCACTCTTTGGCTACCTCCACATGTGCTAAATACTCAGCTTTTTTGTTTTGTGATAGTTGTGGCACAGGGAAAACACACCCAACCAAAAAAGAAATTATGTCACCTCTTAGCTTCTGACATTTCTGCAGAGCCAGTTCCTCATGCAGCAGCAGCAGGAGGGGTTGGAGGCATGCTGGAATTATCACAGATGCCTTCTGGTTTATGTCTTGACCTGGAGCAAATGGCAGAGGGAACAGACTGTGCCCCTGGTGATGGAGATGTCCCCAGCAGAAGAGCATAGGAACTTAGCACAGCAGTGCCAGGCAGGTCACTTCAGTCCACACCAGGTCCTTGCCAGACCTGTGGACATCACACAGACCTGACCTTGGGTAGAGACAAAGCCACTGGCAGACCCCTCTGCAGCAGAGGAGGGGGAAAAAAACCACCAGAAATCCCCATGAGGTGAATGAAAAGAAGCTAATGAAGCATTAACAATGAGCAGCACGAGCAGGACCTGCAGCAGAAAGTGTCACCACCATCAAGGGCCACACTGTTGGTTGCTTCTCCACAACCTCGAGAGCACAAACACTGCTCTAGGTGAGGAAGGGAATCATCTGAGTCCAACCTTCCTACCTGCTTTGAGGCTGAAGGGTGGAAACCAAAAGCTCAGATATGCAGGGTCTGGCAGAAGATATTTCTTTGGACAAGGGCTAGAGAAAGCCCAGTTGAGGTCCTGGGCCCAGGGTCAGGACTTAGCTCCAGGCTCATCTCCCCCTTCTGCAGAAGGGGTGAGGAACAGTTTCTCACTTGTCAGATTAAAATCTATTCTTCAGACCTCAAAAATCAAGTTTCCCCAAGACTGATCTCTTTTTTTCCACATATGGGCTGGTAAAGAAGTTTTTTTTTTTTCCTTTCTTTGAGCTGCAGTTTGTCTCTGATTAGGGAGGGAGAGAAAAAAAGGGGGGGGGAAGGAAAAGATGAAGAAGAAGGTGGGGGGAAAAAAGCTGAATGACTGGATCCTGGCACACACAGGAAGAGAAACAACCAAAATAGGTGAAAGGAGCTTTGTAGGAGAGGAAAAAAACCTCCTCTCCAGTAGCTTGTTAAGGGAAGTGCCATGAGGCTTCCTTGGCATTCAGCAAAGGTCTTTATCTAGGCACCTGGAGTTTCATTAAGCATCTTCTTGGAGCACAAGGAAAAATCAATACAAGTGAGTTGCTTTTACTCCTTTATGATGAGGTTGCTCATGCCAAGGAGGGAGTCAAATCCCCAACTGCAGTTCATAGGCAAGGAAAGGACTGATCCCTTGGGATCCTTCTCCAACTCCAGCTCCCTGATTCAAATCCCAGCTGCCTTCATGCTCCACACTGGTAACAGCTCTAGATTTCCAGGGGCTAATTTAGCAGGAATGCATTTCCCAAAGCAGAGCTGTACAAGCAGCAGCAAGACAATGGTTTCATCTCCCAGGCTACAAGCAACTCCCTGAAGATGATGGAGAATCAGATGGGAAGACACCAAGAGAGGCACCCACACAGTAACTACTGCTCACACCAGAAGAAAACCAACCCCAAAGCCAGATTACAGCTTGTGCAATGTAGTGAAAGCTCTGGCAAGGTTGCTGTTGTAAATTAGACACCTTTTGAAGCACATGGAGGATGTTCCTTTGCTTGTTTGGAATGCTTTCAAGGGCTTTGCTGGCTCCTAAGCACCCCTTGGGGTCTGTGTGGTTAGCCTCTGGGATTAACACATGGAGAGATGAGGGGGGTTGGTGGATGGAGATTTTCTGCACCTTCTTCACACAGGTTGTTGACCTCTGCAGGGTGCCAGCACCCAGGAAACATGCTCTTAGCCTAAAAATCCAAGGTTTTCTATTGCACATCACTGTGAGACACACACACAGAGTCCACTCCCCCTCCGTATGCTGCACCAACAATGCTCTTATTAACCAAACACAAGAGAATTTTCTTGCTCCACAGATCTCAAACAAATAATTAACATTCCCATGGTTGTGGAGCTCATGCACAGAAATAAAATAACTTCCTCTCTGGCTGTGGAGGCAAACAAGGTGAAGGGGAGAGCAGGACCTGTCTGCTTTCACTGTGTTCCTAGCAGCAGGACAGGTCTACCTGGTGGCAACAAGGTCAAAAGCAAAGCAAAGGATCTCCTCACACCCAGGAGGAGCTGATTTATCATGGGTTTAGAGATGTTGACCCAAACAGAGCTTGGCTGCCCTGACAAGTGAATCCAGTCCAAGCCTCATTTTGTTCACTCAGTACTCAGGGGTTTGGGGATTTTTTTCTTTTCCTTTTTTGGTGGTTTTTGGGCTGTTTGGGGTTTATTTTTGCTAATTACATGTAGTAGAGCAAATGAATGCTCCAGTAAAAATGCCACTTCTGGTAAAAAGCAGATAGGAAGTGAGAAAAGCTCTTTTGCAGCAGGTTGGGGATCTGCAGTGCTAGGGCTGCAATGAGCTCCTGTGCCCAGCAGGTCGGGCTGCAGTGCACAGCATCACTGCAGCCAGCAGGACCTGTCCCAGGGAGGGGGGAAGGAAGGGAATAACCTTCCTGGGATTAACTCAATCCATCAGGGTAGGAGCCAGGCCATGCAACAGGAGACCTCCTGAAGCTTTCTGAGGCGCAAAATCTGCTCCTATTGTCAGGGGAAACTATATATCTCTCCCTCTCTCTCTCCCCCTCTCCAGCTCTATCTCTAGCTCTATATCTACAGGGCCACAGAATTATTAAGCTTGGAAAAGACCTCAAAGATCAAGTCCAACCATCAACCTATCACCCCCATGCCACTAAACCATGGCCCTCAGTGCCACAGCTAGATGTTTTTGGAACCCCCCCAGGGATGGTGACTCCAGCACTGCCCTGGGCAGCCTGGGCCAATAACCCTAACAACTCTTGCAATGAAGAAATTTTTCCTAATATCCAACCTGAACCTCCCTTGGTGCAACTTGAGGCCATTTCCTCTTGTCCTATCACTGGTAAGCCAGGAGAAATCTCTCTCTCTAAACACATATTTAAACATATATCTATCTCAGAGCCCTACTACAGGTCTAACTATTTTATCACCTCAAAAGCAATTCAAGTTTTGCTCCTCTCACCTTTGAGAGAGCAAACCCCAAGCCCTCCTGGCCCACCAAGAAAAAGAACCCCAAGAGAGACACTTGAGCAGTTTGCATCTTGGAAGCCTTGCCCCAGAGCAGACTTTGGCAGAGCTGCTCTCTAAGACAGCAAAGCTCCTCCTCAGCAGTCCAAATAGCTGATGAGCTTGGACTCCATGACCTCAGAGGTCTTCTCCAACCATAAGGATTCTCTGATACCTCCCCAACCCCATGAGGACACTGCTGAGCTCACACTCCTCTCCCCCCTCTCTTTGTATTTCTCATCCCATTTCAGCCTCATGTCATTCCCCAGCTGAGTTCTCCCTCTCCAGTTCTCCCTCTCAGTGGGTTTGTTCCCTCCCCAGCTCCTCTCTCACACTCCTTGGCATCCTTTCACTGCATATTCTGCCTCTCAAGTGGGCAGCAGCTACACAGAACAGCTGCCTGACAGGGAAAGCACAGCACAGTCCAGCCTGGCTAGAAACAAGCCTGAAACTTGGAGCAGCAGCAGATTCCCAGGGGATGGAAACAAGTAAACAAGATTGATTCTTTCTTTTCTGACCCAGTAACACACCAGTGAAAGACAAAGTCCATCCAATGTGAGCAAAACCAGCCTAAAGCTACCAACACTTGGTGTTTCTGGCCACTCAGAAATGATTTCTCCCCTAGCAGAGTGGTTAGGCACTGGCCCAGGCTGCTCAGGGCAGTGGGGGAGACACCATCCCTGGAGGGGTTCCAAAGACATCTAGCTGTAGCACTGAGGGCCATGGTTGGTTGGGTGGTGACCTGGCAGTATTAGGTTAACACTGGACTCAAAGATCTTGGAGATCTTTTCTAACCTTATGAGAGATCTTCACTTCAAGGATGGGGATACTGAGGTAGAGCAGGGGCATGAAGCCACACTTCAGGTCATCTTCTGAGGTAGCAGCTCTGCTAGCAACACAGCTAGGCAGTGTCTGTGATCAGGCTCCATGCTTGTGCCATGCAATCATTAACAACCAGTCATGACCATCACTGGTACCAGAGAGGAGACTCCATGCCAAAGAATTCTGAGTCATGTCTGTTGTGGTGGCAGGAGGTCCAGCACATTCCCCTCAGCTGAAAGCCTTCCAAGAGGAGCAGGAATAAACAGAACTAAAGGCACCAGGAGTGGAGTGAGCATATTCCAATGACAAGACACAAGGAGGCTGTCTTGCCCCTATCTGCAGCAATTTCCACTCTTAAGCAAAAAAAAGAACTATAGCCAGTGACTGGAAAGGCAGCAGAGCAGAGCTAGAGGCACTCCAGGGACTGGAAGAGATGCTCATTAGGTGGTGATGAGAATGCAAAGGATGGGCTGAGAGTTGGGTTTCAGGATGGAGTCTGACTAAAAGGGCAGCATCACTGCTTTGTAGATGATTTGGATGGGGCTACAGCTCTACAGTGCAGAAGTCACTGTGGGGAGAAGGGGGAAGAGAAAGACCCAGGACTCCAGATTTGAACCAGCTAAAGGCTGGGAGGTGCCAGGAGTCAGGATCCAGCACTGCTGAGAGAGGGCTATGGATGCAGAGGGCACACATTTGCCTGCTCCCCACTGAGGCTCAAAGGTGTAGAACAGGGCACACAGAATTCTAGCATGGTGGGGATTGGAAGAGATCCTCTAGGGATCAGCCAGTCCAACCCCCCTGCTCCAGCAGGGTCACCCACAGAAGGCTGACGACCATCACCTCCAGCTGCCTTGGGAATCTCTCCACACAAGGAGACTCCACAGCCTCTCTGGGCAGCCTGGGCCAGGGCTCCAATACCCTCACACCAAACAAGCTTCTCCTCCTGCTCAGCTGGAGCCTCCTGGCTTCCAGTTGCTGCCCAGAGCCCCTTGGGCTGTCCCTGGGCACCACTGAGCAGAGTCTGGCCCCAGCCTCTTGCCCCCAGCCTTTAGTTTTGCTGAACATTGAGCAGCTCCCCTCTGGGGCTGCTCTTCTCCAGGCTCAGCAGCCCCAGGGCTCTCAGCCTTTCCTCCTGCCAGAGCTGCTCCAGCGCCCTCAGCATCTTCCTAGCCTCTGCTGAGCTCTCTCCAGTAGTTCTCTGCCTCTCTTCAACTGGGGAGCCCAGACCTGGACCCATTCCTCCAGCTGTGGCCTGAGTAGGGCAGAGGAGAGGGAGAGGAGAACCTCCCTTGACCTGCTGGCCGCAGTCTTCATACACCCAAATTTACTGGTCTGAAGAATAAGTTGAGGAGTGGATTGGCATGGAGATGAGAAGCCAGTTTGTTTGTTGTCTTAAATTAGAGGAAGGGATGATGACACCACATGTTAACTTGCCTCCAAAAATTGGTGCATGAGACCTTAGGTAGCAGAATAATTTCTAAGCCCATGGAAAAG
Organism: Galbula dea; assembly: GCA_013399015.1. Taxonomy (NCBI): domain Eukaryota; kingdom Metazoa; phylum Chordata; class Aves; order Piciformes; family Galbulidae; genus Galbula; species Galbula dea. Next base: position 300,083 of record VWZX01003876.1, read on the forward strand.
CAAAAGCAGTGCAGCTGCCCCTGAGTTTGCAAAACCCTGAAAGAGGAGGGAATTCAATGCCAAAAAAATAACCCCAAATAAACACATACAAATAAAATAGTGTCTCTACCCAGATTAGTTTGCCCAGAACATAACACACACACACACACACAGAGGCAAAGAACTGCCTGCTCAGAGCTGCAAGAAGCAAAGAGTCAGGGCTGATAAAGGGAGCTGCCACAAGTGGTGATGTTAAAGCTTTCCCTTTTTGTTGCTCTATCATTTGTTTTAAGTTAAAGAACATTCTATGCCTCTGTGTGTGTGTGTGTGTTTTACTTTACATTAACTCACTCCCTGCTCCACTCACCACCCAAAAACATCTTGGCCTTTTCTTTGTTCTTCCTTCCTCTGAAGGCATCCTAACAAAAGTTGTTTTGTTTTCTTTATGGTCCAAGGTGTGAGGACATCTCAGGGGTTGGGACTTGGCACTGAGGTTGAGCAAGAGAGGGAATTCCAAGGCAGGGTGAGAGAATAGAGATTGTAACAATATGTTACAAATATTGTTAATTCCCTATTTCCACCAGCCCTCCCCTTCTCCTTTCCCAACACATCATCAATCTAAGCCTAGATTCCTGGGCATGAACCCTGCTTACCACAGAGCTGGAGCCTCTTGGCATGAAGGCAAAGAAGGGGTTTTATAAATACAACTTAGTAAAATCACTGTGCACTCCATTAATTCAGGAACACTCTGCCTCAGCTTCAAAGGAGATCTCTACAGCCAGGATGGTGGGGCTGCTGCTTTAATGATTTGCTACTTGGACTTGTCATAACTACATGAACCAAGTATGCACTAGGCAGGGAGCAGTGGGTTAGGGAAATGCTCAGTTCCTTCTCCCATCCAGCTCTGTTTCAGTTCAGTTCCAGAGATTTGAGGCTTTGGAGAGAAAAGTTACTTCACAAATGGAACATCTGAGGTCTTTGGGGGATGGCAGCTAATAAAAGTAAGCTCCCACCTGCCTCAGGTATGTCCATACCTGTGCCCTGGGTGCATCACAGAACCATTACAGCCAGGAGAGACCTCAAAGACCATCAAGTCCAGGATCAACCTGTCACCCCCATGCCACTAAACCATGTCACCAAGTACCATGTCTACACAGTTTTTGAACCCCTGCAGGGATGGTGACTCCACCACTGCCCTGGGCCAATGCCTAACCACTCTGGCAATGAAGACATTTTTCCTAGTATCTAATCTAAACCTCCCCTGGTGCAATCCTTCCTCTGCATTGCTTCTTGTCCTTCCATTCTCCTCCCAGATGCTCACACCTCTCTCCTCCTCTGCTCACTGCTGGATTCCCTTGCACTACCCCAGAACAGCCTCTCGCTGCTCCCTCAGACCATTCCTTTCTGCCAAGCCAAAGCTGTGGCAGAACATTTCCCCTGTGCTGAACTGGCAGAAGAGATGGAAACAAGCAGAAAGGAACTTGAGGAAGGGTGGGGGGAGGACTCCAACTGACCCAGGTCCTCTCCACAGTTTCTCTGCCAACTTTCCTTAGCTCTCTGTGGACAGAAGGAAGGTTGCTGTAAAACAGGCAAGGGCATGCATCCCTAAAATATATTAAGTGTATGAAATGCTTCCCCCAGGCAGGCAGTCCTCCTCCAGAAGGAGATAGGAGTCACTCTGGGGCTGTGTTTGAAGAGCACCTCAGGAATAAAGCAAAAAATCACTTGCAGCTCCACACTAGAGCCCAGACCATTCTCTTGCTGCATAGGAGTGGGGCAGAGCAACTCAGGCAGTAACTCAGGCAGTGCCTCAGCCTCTGCTCAGCTCCAGCTCTCTGAAGCCACACTCCTGTGCCCAACTCCACCTCAAGGCAGGACCCTACACTCTTCTTTCCTAGATGTTTCTGCTTGCTGGGAGGTAACAGGACTAATTGCATTAATTGCAGCCAATACTGGAAGCCACCAGGTTGGGATAACTGGAATCCCTGAGGCTTTTTTGGTCTTCAGAGGGATTTCAGGATGGATCTGAGCACAAGGAGCTCAAGTCCCTTCCCCAGGTGTGGCCACAAGCTGTGCTTCAAGCCTTTAGAATAGCTGTTTACTAGATATTACAAAGAAAACCCCAAACCTTCTTAGAAGCAGGTTTGTCCTTTGCCACCTCAGCCTCTTCCTTCAACACCCTGGCAGCTAATTCACACCTGGGATTTGCAGTTCTCTTCCCAAGCTCTCCAGGCACATGGGATTTCCTTTGTTTTTCCCCCTTCAAACCAAGCTCCACACTGCAGTTCTCTTGCTCTTTTCCACTCAGCCTGCACCAAGTTCTCAGCACCCCCCAGAACACACCACACCCTGGAGCTGATGCTCTCAAGGTGATGTCTGAGCTCATGTTTTCACTCCCAAGCTGTCCTGTTTCCTTTGGCACATTTTGTACAAGGAATATGAGTTCCCATGATGACACAGGGACACATTTGTTGCTACCTGCCCACCTGAAGCCCCACAACCACTGGCAGCCTAACTCCTAGCAGGCATTTCAGCCAGCCAGGTACTTCATTTACAAACCCCCCACACACACACAGAGTCCCACAAACCAATCTGCCTAATATTCCTGAGGCTCCCAACTCCATAAAAGAACATTTCCAAAGAACAAAAGCATCCTTCCTCCACCCTTTCCATTGGATGAACTTTGACAATTTCCAGAAACAAAACACACAAAAAACACCTCATTTTCAGCCCTTTTATGTCTTCTAATCTTCTCTCTCTCCTTTTTTTTTTGGTGGTGTTAATTTTGAGCACAGCTGTCTGTTGTGCTTTCTCCAACGATGCCAGATGCTGGGTTCATCAACCAAAGGCATGAAAAACAATGCTTGGAAAGCAATTAGAAGCAAAGAGGCTCCTATTAAAATGGGCTAACACTGTTCTAGGGGGAATTGCAATGCTGCTGCATTTCTGACATTTCTCTTCTGCCAGCCAGCCAGGATGTGCTGGAAGTTGGCCCTGAGTGAGGAGGTAACATCCTGGGATTTAATCCTGAAGTAAATGAAGGATTAGCTGAGTTGGAACACTCACAAGGATGTTTATTACAAGCCCAGCTCCCATTTTGGTTGAGCTCTGGCAGATCCTGGCTGTGCTCATGTCTCACAACTATTGTTTAAAGGAAAAAGGAGGAATCTACCCAACCATGTGCCTTGGCTGCAGCCTGCTTGTACCTAATGCTCCCCATCAGGGACAGGAGCTGAGGTTCCATTGATCCAACACCAAGTCAAAGCAGCTCCAGGTCAGCCCTGAGCAAATCCATAGCCATCATTTGTCCTAAAGATGCAGAAATACCAACTGCCATGGCTTGTGACCTGCAGGCAGCCTGCAAAGTTGAAATCATCACCCCCCTGACTGTGGCAATGAAGATCAAAGTCACCAGCAGAAGCCCTTAGCTTGTTAAGAGACAGAGCAAGAGGTGGTCCTGGTCCTGAAGACACTGACACCCTAAGCATCTGTCTACACCTGCAGGGTTGATTCTTTTTCAGAGCTGGAGGGAAGATGAAGACTAGAGGAACCTTGCTAAAGGTTAGCCAACATTGCTCCCAAGCCAATGGCCCTTGGGAAGGCAGTGCCCTCTCTGAGAACTTGAAGCCTTCTCTGGAGACAAAGCTTTGCAGAAGTTTCCCAGGCTTGGCCAGGACCATAGATTTCTGTCAGCACCACAGAGCTCTGCTTTGTTTGCTCTCAAGGATAAGGAGAAATGAAAGAAAACTAACCCTGACTCCTGCTCTAGTTCCTCAGCATAGCTTTGCCCCTTCCCACCCCTAGCAGCTCCCCCACACACCCACAGAAGCCACCAGACACATCCAGCCCTTCCCTGCTCCCCAGGCTCCTAGCAGTGAGAGCTCCTCCCTCCCTCCCCCTAGCATGTACTCACCTCGGGGCAGAAATTCCAACTGGTACCTAAAAGATAGAGAAAAAAACAGCCATAAGCACACATGATTTCCTTAATGATTTGTTCCAGGCTGATGAACAAGTGGCAGATGGAGAGTGATGCCAGAAGCACTGCCAGGAGCCCAGAGGAGTCACCACACACTTGGTGCAAGGAGCTTCAAGAGGAATTGCAAGCGCCACAGATGCCAGCTGGCCCCTGCAACATCCTCTGTTGCTCAAGGAACCTCCTTCACACCTCCTCCTCTTGAAAAGTCTCAAAGGCTCCCAGCTTGTCCATTCTAGGACAAGTCTCTCTCCAAACTCAAAGGTTTACATCACCTTTGGCTTTGCAGCCTTTCATTCAAGACCTTGAAAGGTTCCTTCCAAGCCAAACCCTTGTGATTCTGCTCCATGACTCTTCTTCACCTCACACCTTCCCTCACAGCAGCATCACAGAGGGCAAGGCACATGCTGCCCAACACCAAAAACACCCCATAATTCTCCATGATTTCTTCCCTTGTCCCACTTGGAGCACATCTTGGGTTGGCATCTGAGACATTTGATTAAGGGAACAGCACTGGTGAGGTTCTGGAAAGAGATCAGGGCTTGGGGATAACCCCCAGTGCCCCATTCAGAGACAAAGACTTGGGCTGTAGGCATTAGTGGCAAGAATCCAGGATGTAAAAAATCCAATCAATTTGTTTCCTCATTAAAAGCTTTCATGAAGAAAATGATTTAACAGAAATGTTCAAGCCACTGACACAGATTAATTAGAAAGCAACAACAGAATTCTGATTAAGGGCATCAAATTTATCTGACTTGTTTGCTTTGGACAAAACAAAATAATATAATAGTAATAATAATAATAAAAGTGCAGAGCTAGAAATGTCCCTGGGAGACAAAAAACATCTCTGTTCCATGGGAAAGAGCCACCCCAGGGTGCTCTGTGGGGAGCAAGGGCAGCCCATTTCTCTGGGCCATTGGATGCTCTGGGCACTGGTTCCCTTTTTCCTTCCCCCCCAACTCTGGCTGCTCCACCTTATCTCCCAAGCCCAGAGAGGTGACCCCCACACCCCCTCCCCTTGCCCAAGGTCAGGAGAAGCACAGCAGCAGCTCCTCCATCCTTTCCTTCCCCATCAGCATGAACTGGAACTCCACCTTTGCTTTGAGAACTCAAACATCATTCAACATTTGGGTTGAGAAACCTTCTCCCTGCCTGGGCTCAACCTCTGCTCTCTGGAAAGGTACCTGCACCCCTCTGACTCCTCCTCACATCCAACATCTCCCAGAGCTGAAACACTTCTGTCTCCTGCACAGAGACTGCAAGACAAAGACAGCAAACAAAGAAAATCACTTCTGGTTTGGTGAACTTTTGTCTCTTGTGCTTGAGAGACTGTCCTAATCTCCCCTGAACATGTTTTAGTGATAACATTTACTGCACCAGGACCAAAATGATTTTCTGTCACTTCTAATTCCCATTCAATAAAAGTATAAGAGCTTTGTTTCTAACCTCTGTCATTTTTAATACAGTAAAATGGCTTAAAAAAATAAAAGAATCATGTAAAATTGAGTTCCATTTCCTACTGGACCAGCAAGTCCATGTTAGCCTGGCTCAGATCAGATCTGGGGAAGGGAGGGGAAATACCAAAAAGATGCCTTTTATTTCCTTTTTAAGCATAAGGAAGCAGTCAGAAATTCTAATCTCATCAGATCAGGATGTGTCTTTAATCTCCTGCTTTGATCATGTGCACTCTGGAAAGGCTTGAAGCTGAGAAGGAAAGTTGGTTCAAAATGTAATCAGGAGTAGTGGGGGGTGGGGAAAGAGAGGGTCTTGTTCTTGGGGAAGATGAAAGAGTAATGATCTAATTCCTTCCTCTGCCACTGACTGCATGGCAAGCTTGAATAAATTACTTATCTCCAGAGCTTTAAGGCACCCACATCGATGCCACAACATCTTCAGCATCTTCACTTATAGGATTTCTTTCCCCTGATGTTTTGTTTGTGTCTCACACAGCAGGGAGAAGGATGACTCCCAGCAGCTGTGTCCTCTCCTCCCCTCCCCTTCCTGCAGGTAACTTCACCCTCAGCTTACCAGCAAGTCATATAATATACATATATATCTACACATAACTTTCAGAGGTGGCCACAACAGCCTCTCTTTGTTCCTGCACTACCCAAGAAATGCAATTATTTGGGCAAAAAGCCATTTGTTTTTGCTGCAACCACCTAGGTAGCAAATAGAGCCAGTTCCAATACATCCACAGCCCTGAGCTTCTGGGTCCAGCACAAAGCAGCAAAGGAGAAGGAACCCAGCTAGCAGGAGGAGGTGTTTGTCATCTTGGGCCATGCTCCAAAGTACAGAGCTTGAGGCCAAATCTGATTTGTGTTCCCAATTAAGACAGACCTCACTGATAAGTGAGTTATGCCTTTAACACACCCACAGTTACACCACCTTCTCTTCTGCAGCTTTGCAGCAGGTTCACCCTACAAGTTCTAGTCCAATCATTTCTCACAGAAAATAATTATGAAGGAAAAAAACCCATGGTAATTGCTCCAGAAATCATCCCTGGAGGCAGAAAGTGCAAGTTAAAAACCAGAGGCTTAATCCTTATCCAACTGCATCTTTATTTTGGAGATTATTTGCCTTGGGAACAGGTTTAGAATCACAGAACTGCCAGAGTTGGAAGGCATCTTCAAGATCATCTTGTTCCAAGCCCCCTGCCTGCCAGGGACACCTCCCACTAGAGCAGGTTGCCCACAGCCCCAGCCAGCCTGGCCTTAACAGCTTCCAGGGATGGAGCTTCCACAGCCTCTCTGGGCAACCTGTTCCAGTGTCTCCCCACCCTGACAGTGAAGATCTTCCCCCTAATATCCAATCTAAATCTCCCCTCCTCTAGCTTGCATCCATTCCCCTACTGAGATAACCTCTCAGACCTCTCCTGTGTGCTGGATTCCACTTCAAGAGTTTGCTTTTCACAGCTCTTTGGCTCAAAAGCAGTCACCTGAGGACACTGCTGCCAGGTCTGACCAAGCAGGACCAGCAATGAAGTTACTTCAACACTCCTGTCACCTCAGAAGCAGTGTTTACAGCAGTGAAACCCAGAAATCATAGAAAGGTTAGAGTTGGAAGGGACCTTTAAAGGTTATCTAACCTCCCTGCAGCCAGCAGGGACATCTGCAACCAGAGCAGGCTGCTCACAGCCCTAAACAACCTGACCTGGGATGGTTCCAGGGATGGGACATCTCCCAACTCCCTGGGCAACCTAGGCCAGGCTCTCAACACCCTCACTGTGAACAATATCCTTTTTTTTCCCCAAAAGGAAGGGCAGAGTAACCCCTGGAGCACACAAGGATGAATTTCCTCCTGGATCAGTATTTTTCCTGCCACACCAGATCTAGACAACTTGGGTTTGTTCCTATATTTCCCCAGCAGAAGATCTACCCCAGGCTTCTAGCTGCATGGGGTGAGAGTGGGTCACAAATTCCATCACTGCCCAGAAACCCAGTAAAATCCATGATGAACAACACACACATCTCCCCCTCCTCCCATCCACATCTTGAGTTTGCTGAAGCAGCAAAGCCCCAGAGGTGAAGGAGTCAAACCAAACCCATTTGAGGCTCGGAGCAGAAATGGGTGTTGGAAATCTTCCAGGCAGTCTTCTGCAGGGGATGGTCACCACTTGATGGTCAGAATGGTCTCTTTTGCAGGGCTAACCTCTCTAAAAGTCTAGACCCCACTTTCCTCTCAGGCTCCATTTCAGCAGGAACCATAAACTCAAGCTGGGTTTGGATCCAATTTCCTGGCTTTTCCTCTCCAATTAAGAACACTAAATATCACCACAGACATGATTCAATTAGATATTGCAAGACAAGCCTCATTTGTTTGGGGCACAGTATGGACTGGGGTTTAATGTTTGCAAGGAAAAAAAACACTTAAAAAAGAAAAAAAAAAATCAATGCTCTACCAGATTTTAAATAGAAAACAAGATGAAAATGGGATTGGGATGCTCAGCATTAGCAAAGTGAGCTCCAAACCACTTCAAATGCATTTCTTGGTTACATGTTAGAGAAGCAGCAGCAGCAGCTATGCAAAGACTCTGGTTACACAATTTCAATCATTTCCAGTCCTCAGGTTTCAGATTAACAATGCATTCATAAGGAAATGGATTGGGGGAGGAAGGAAAACCAGGGGTAATTTTATCAGCTGGAATGGAAACTGCTGTGTATTACTGAAAGGAGACTAAGCCAGAAGGCACCAAACTGCATTAGTGGCAGAGTGAAAGTGGTCACATTCAACCCCAGGTAGAAAAGCAGGTAGAAGAGGATAACAGCTGAATTGAATTTGGGCTCCTGCCATGGTATCTATTAAGAGAATTCCTTCCTCAGCACTCTCCTGAAAGGAGGAAGAATCACAATCCCCTACTGAGATAACAATAAATTGGGAACATCCTAAGAGAAACTTTACCAGACTTTCAAAAGCAAAGAATCACCAGGGGCAGGATTAAACCTGGCTGCTGAGAAGAAGAATGCCTCTGCTCACCCAGATGGACTGGAGTGGGGAGAGCCTTTAGATCTCCATGCACACCAGCTGGAGCAGTGCTCATGTGTCCCCAGACCAGGGCTCTCCTTGCCCCAAAAGCAGGACCACATCTCTACAACAGGAACCATAGAATTGCCAGAGTTGGAAGGGATCTTCAAGATCATCTAGTTCCAGCCCCACTGCCTGCCAGGGACACCTCCCACTAGAGCAGGTTGCCCACAGCCCCAGCCAGCCTGGCCTTCAAAGCTTCCAGGGATGGAGCTTCCACAGCCTCTCTGGGCAACCTGTTCCAGTGTCTCCCCACCCTGACAGGGAAGAACTTCCCCCTAATATCCAATCTAAATCTCCCCTCCTCTAGTTTGCATCCATTCCCCCTGGTTCTATCACCACCTGACCTCCTAACCAGTCCCTCCCCAGCTTTCCTTGCAGCCCCTGCAGATACTGGAAGGCCACCAGAAGGTCTCCTTGGAGCCTTCTCTTCTCCAGAGGAAGGAGGAGAAAAGAAATAAACAAACCAACCTGAGGAAAGAAAATGCAAATCCCCAAACTGCCAAGTGCTGCTGCACTGCCATGGACTGGGGGTGTTCTTATTTTGGGGTTGGTTCTTTATTCAGAACAAATCTGTATTTCATAGCCAAAGTCAGTGTGAATGAAATCCTGCCCAGCAAGATCCTTTCCTCCCTGAGCAAATAAATCTCAGCTCTCTGAAGAATGTGAAGGAGGAGACCAGCACTTGGCCTAATTAAGGACAATGTGGTGGGGCTATAGTCCAGCCCTGGCACTAATGTACTCAGCTCAATTATCTTCCCATCAGGTCACATTCTTAAAGTCCTTTTTATCTTGGTTCTCACAGGTTCTTCAGCATAATGAGGGTTCATATTGGTAGGAATTACAGGCAGTGCATTTACACTAATGAAGCAAAATCACCCTGAAATTGCATTTGCTTTCATTTCAATCTCAGAACTTTAAAATAAGCTTGGAAATGGAAGTAATAAATGAAGTTAATAAGGTTAGAAGTATATTAAAAGAGGCCAAACACTCCCCTAGACAAAACTTGGGATGTCTTTCCATTAGGGAATGGTTTACAATCCTACTGTAACACCTTGCCAGAGAAAAGGACCAAGTTCCCTTGGTGTGGAAGCAGCTATGGTTCAGTGACACCTGTAAGCCAATAAAACCAGTAGCTTACTGGTTTGTGCCACTGTGCATGAACCACATGCTCCATCAGCTAGCTGAGACTGACAGCACAACCCCAAGGACACCCAAAGCAGAGGCAGTCACTGTGTTGTCTTTGCCCTTACAATTCCCTTCTAGGGTCAAACCATCCTGTTTCAGCTCTAGCAGCAAGTGCAGGATTTCTTATTGCCAGTCCCAACTGGTGGAGCCAGAGGAGGCAAAGCTGCCAGCAGGAACCAGGTGATGATGTTACTTAAGTTTGCTGCCTGAAAACAAGCATTTCTGCAGCATGGATTGAAACAGAGGCTTGGAAACACCTTGCCCAGGCACTGGGAGCATCTCAGACCCACTCTGTATTCTGCATCAAGGGTGAGAAACTTCTGACCTCAGAAGCTGCATTTATCTTCTGAGCCTCAGTGTTATGGGCAAAGCTCATGGTGGCAGAGCAGAGCCCAGCCTCTGGTTGAAGATGCAGGACAGCTATGGTGTTTCACTACACAGTTAGACACTTAAACCTCACTCCAGACTTCCATTAGAGACCCAAAATGAGTCAACTAAGCCAGGAGCACATATCTGCTGTCCAGGCTGGGAATCCAAACACACTGCCAGCTCCAGCACTGACATTTGTGACACTGCACACAGATACCAGCATGTCACAACAGCAATTGTGAAGCTCCAGGAAGGACCTTGCCTTCTGCAGTCTCACCTTGGCTGCTCAAGACATCACCTGGAGATGTTTAAAACACACAGATGTGGTGCTTAGGGCCAGGGTTTAGTGGCATGGGGGTGATAGGTTGATGGTTGGACTTGAAGGTCTTAGAGGTCTCTTCCAACCTTAGTGATTCTGTCTGACACAATGAGAAGTTTCACTGCAGACTTAAAGACCACATGCAGACTTGTCCTCACTAAGAGTCACAGCATCAGCATGGGCAGCATTGCCATGAACTTTAAGGAAGGTTAGACAACAAGGCAGTCAAATGAGCTTTGGGGCTTGTTATCCAGAGATGAAGAGCCTGGCCCATGAGTAGCAGGATTGGGCTCAGGTTCATGCTGTTGGTTTTGTCACAGCAGAGCAAGTTAAAGGCAGAGTTTCAGTGCCCAGACTGGATTTCCTAGAGTGTGTATGTAAGAGACTCAGCATTAATTAAACTCCTTTCTCTTCATCCCTCCTTTGATATACAACAGCTCTGCCTTGCTCTCCTTTTAGCACTATTACATTTCACCTCAGGGGAACAAAAAAAATACCAAGAATTTGTTTCCATCAGTGCAAAGTTGCCTTCCAGCAGGGAGCTGAAATGAGGAGCTGGCTCCAAGGAGGTGCAGGAACCATTTCTCTCCATATTTCTAAATAAATCTCCTTCTCCCCATCTCACCCCCTGCCATCCTAACTGCTCTAGAAATGTCAAAATGCTGAGGTGAGGTCATTTAACAGCAAGAAAACTTTGTTTTGGGGGGGTTACTGCTCTCACTGAAGGACAAGGGGCTTGTGTTCCTGAGTGGAGTCATGTATCTGATTCCTCCCAGGTGTCAGACATCTGCTGCTAACCCTGCAGCCAGCTCTGTTAGGACACAAGAAACAGCAGCAATGTTCCCAAGGAACAACTTGGAACAAGCCCTCAGCACCAAGGGACCTAATCCAGAAGCAACTGATAACTTTGGGGCTAAACTCTGCCCTAGCACCACATCCTCCTAAGCCTTCCTCAAACCAAAGCTGCTTTTTAAAGCAATTTTTAATCCATCACAAACACTTGGTTTTTCTGTTCAGAACTAGAGCAAAGTCCTTAGCCTATGGTCAGCACAGAAGGAACTGCACATGCTGCTGTGGTGGGAAATCCTCATCCCTATCCCCCACCCAGGTAACTCCTTGTTGTGTTCTGTGCCTTGCTTTTCCTGGAGGCCATGCAAAGCCACCAGGGAAGGCAATTAAAGAGATTCTCAACAAAACCAGAGATGATTGGGAGGGGAAAAAAAAGATTGGCAGGTCAAGATCTAGATATGAGAGAGTGGAAAAGGATCTGAGTTAACAGGGAGGGAGAAAGAGAACTGTTTCAACACAGGAGTGTGCTTTAAATAACCAAATGACTTCTGAAAGTCAAAGGGTGCAGGGACTCCTAACTCAGCTGCAGGATTTCCAGGATTCCCATGTTTGCCAGCTGCCTCACACACTTACCAAGTCCCATGCCATTTGGTTTTTAATTCATTAAAACCAGAGCTAGGGTTGCACTCCAGGAAGATAGAGTTGTCCCTTTTACAGTGGTGTGCTCTTGGGACAGCTGATAAAAAAAAGCTCCATTTGATGGCTGAATACTTCAGGTTCTGAATTCTGCTTCACTTAACTCTTTCCACCCTAGATCAGTAGCTGCCAACAAGTAGGAATTGTCCAGAGAACCCAAACCACACCAAGCTGGTACCAGCCCTTTCCTCTGGGAGCCTACAGGACACTGCTCCATCACAGCCTAGCCTTCCATCAGAGAGGCTCCAGCCTCATTTTCCAAAGGCTTCTGTCTTCTGCATCCAGCTTCTTTCAATTATTCAGGGCAACCCAGGCTGCTAATTACCCAGTCCCGAGTTGCTGAGTAAAACTGATGCTTAATTAGCCAGCAGGAGAGATCGATTAAGATCCAGCAGGACATCTTGCAAAGTTCTTCAGTGGGACTGCAGGGAATAGATTCTGGCTGTGCCCTTCCAAAGGATAAAATTCTCTGCTTCTCAGGGCCTCAACAGCAGTTTTATTTCAACTGGATGCTTAGATCAGTCAGCCACCCTCAGTTTTATTGTCAGGTCTTCACATCAAGTGACACAACTCATATCTCATAACTACAGCATTAACAGCAGGCTCTGGATCACATTTCTCACCAAAAATACAATGCAGCTGAGGCTGAAAGCTTTATTTAAGCCTCCAGCAACCTGTTTGCTGTTTATGTTGCCTGATTTTCCCCTAACACAACCTTTCTTTGCCTCCAAATCATCCAGCTCATGGTCCCATGCAGGACTTGGAGTCCTGAGGATGTGAGATTCTGGAACCTGTGTTAGATCCAAGTTTTAATTCAAGGAATCCTCTTCATTCCTTTTTACTGTTTCAAAGTCCAGGGAATACAGATCACAGTTCAGAAGCCACTTGTGAAATAGATACTTGCAGCAGCCTGAATCCCTCCTCACCAGTCATTTACTCCCAAGCCTAAGTATCAAGTGATGGATTTTTAACCTCTCTAGCACAAGGGAAAAGGAAAAACAGGACAGGATCAGAGACCCAGATGCAAAGAGCTGGACAGATGCAGCCCAAGGCATAAATATTTTACCTTGAAACAGAAAAATTCCAACCAGAGACAATGACAACTTTGCAGACAGCCTGAAAACTGCTGAAGCAGGACAGGGCACAAACCAGTGTGCAGTGCACTGCCACCTCATCCCAAGCCCTGATCATCCATTAACTCTCAAAGTATGGGCTAATTGTCCAGCTAGTTAACTCCAGCATGTGGTACCCCAAGGTGTGACACTAACCTGAAGCCCTTTCACCAGAAAGTAAAGCAAAAACAGCACAAACCTGGCTTTGACTTGCTGGAAGTCCAAGAGAATTGCATCCCTTTGCTCCCTTGCTTTAGCACTCAAGTTCTCATTCTGCAGTCCATCTGCCAGGTAGCTTTCAGCATCTGGGGAAGAGAGAGTTAGAGGTTAACTCTCACAGGCAGAGATACTTGTTCTTGGCTAAGAAACCTAGAGCTGGCTGTGCCCTAGGAAGCCCTCCAGGCATGGTACCAAGCAGCCTGATCTAGAGACACAGATGTCAGCCTGAAGACTTCATTTGGAAAGAGTGAAGACATTGAAGTGATTGTGGCAAGAAGAGGATCTAAATATTGCATCTGACTGCAAAGCTGCTCCCTAGCTGCCATCCTACAAGGCAGATAAGCAACTGCAAAGAAACCACAAAGCAGAAGAAAAGAGGAAGGTGAAGTGAAACACAGAGAAGTCTATTGGACCAAGTGCAATTCCCCTTGCCTCTTTGCTGCCCCAAACCCTCAAAATCTGCTGCTGCATTCAGGAAGGACACAGAAGTGATTATCCCCTTCAAAGGGGGATCCAAAGCAGAACTCCACTGCAAGATACCCTCTGAGCCTCCAAGGAAACCCTACCCTGTGCTTTGCACAAGGATAAGCTTCAGAAAGGACAAGCACTGCAAAAACAGGTTGGCTGTGCAGGAGCCCCACGTGCACTTGTATCACAACATGGGTTCTCCTGCAAGGTTACTACTGGAATCCTACACCCTGGGCTTGCTCAACAGAGAAAAGTAAATATGGTGTTCTCTCACCTGGAAACCACATCTATATGCAGAAATTTAACCTGAACTGGAAGATAAAAGGATTAAGTGGCTTCTATTTGCATAAATATTTATGTTCTTTACAGAAACCTAAAAAGAAAGCACTGGTGGAAAACAAAACAGTTCCAGTCACACCTGCTCTGGGGAGGAGGAGATCACCCTTGTACTTCAGCTGAGTTTCCCCTAGCAGAGCAAAGATTGGCTTCAAAGCTCTGGAGCTGTACATCCACAGACCTCTCCAACCTTTAACTCACACCCCATACTGTGACACTAATGTCAGTTTAATATCCTGCTTGCAAGACTTTCAGCTCCTTCTGCTTCAGCTGCCAGCACAACAGCCAGCACTGTTTAACACACCCCAGGAATCTGCACAGCTCCTTCACAACAGCTCCTCCACCCATGAGCACATCTCAAGATCAAAATGCCACAGGAGGAATTAATACCTTTTTTCTGCTAAGACAAAAGAAAAGAATCAGAAGCCCTCGTTTCTTTTTTGTTGCTTGCTCATGACACTCAAAGGTTTAAATTAGTGGGGTGGGGGGGGAAAAAAAAAAAGAGATAAAACAAAGACAGGAAAAACTCAGCTCTTGAAAGTGAAGAGCATAAGGAAGGACACAGAGGGGAACAAGGCTGCTGCTCGGTCCCTGCCCAGGAACACAGCCCTCTTTCCACTTCCTCTTCAGAGTGACAGATGGGCAGGACCAGAGAGACTCAACTTTCCCCCCAGCAGCCTGGGAAAGAAGAGTGGATCCAGATTCTAACACTTGTCTCCACAACAGCCCAGTTCTCCTTTCTGGATGTATCCAGCTGAAAGCACCAGTCTCCATGGGGGCACTCACTGATAAGCACATTTCAGCCCAATGCAGACTCCTCCAAGCCTTCACTAGCTCCTTCCTCCATCTCCCTCTTTCTCCTCCTAAAGGACCTAGGTCTGAGCTCTCTGTCCCTCATACCTGCAGCCACATCAGAGCTGAGCCATGGCATTGAAAGCCTGAAAAGAGCACTGAGATATCTGAGCATCCCCTCACTGCCCCTCTGATGTGGGGATGCCCAGTTGCCATGTCTCAGCCGATGAGCACTGATGGTAACTCCCAAACTACACCTCCCTCCAGCAGTGGGTTTGGGAGCTGCAGGAGCACACAGAGGTGTAAGGCTAAAATGCCTATTAACATCCATTTACTGCTAGTCATTTAGCCCTAGGTGGCCTGCCTGGGATAAGAGAAAGGTTTTGCCAGAGCAGCTGAAGAAAGGCTTTTAAATCCCAGGTCAATCTTGTCATCCTTAAGCCAAGTGTCATTTTTCAGTGCATCTCCATGCAGTTTTAACTGCATATTCAACAGACAGCACCAGCTAGTGAGAAGCCTGATGATGCTGAGGCTCACATCACTTACAAATTACCCAGAAAGGACCCAAGTACATATCTCTAAGCACAAAGGATGCATCTTGCTCTGAGGAGCTTACTGCTTCAGAACAGATGAGGCTCAGGGGACAATTTATTATCTACACACCCCAGCATCAAACCAGCACAGGAGAACTGGGTGAGCAAGAGAAACTACATCCAGGCTGCATTTCCACAGGGAAAAAGCAAGCAAGAAAAACTGCTCCCAGAACTTGTGCAAATATTGGCTGCATCCCTCTGTCATTTTTAACATTAGCTCCATGAGTATGTGATTAGCTCTAATATGCTATTTACTTACTGGGATGTCAGCATAGATCAGCTGCTGGATAAGTTATAGTAGAACTAGGGTCACTTCTGCAAAGCAGGCAGGCAGAGCCCCTTTCAGAATCAACCACTATGTTTATAGCAGCAGGAAATGAAGAAGAAAGCCTAACCATAAACTCTCCAAGTGGATCAGGAAGAGCAATATGTAAGCAGCACTGGAGTAAATCACCCTAATGTTAGTTTTACTGCTTGTCGGTAACATTATATTCTTGATGTTTATAGATTGCTCTCTGCCATCCACTCTGAAAGTTTACAGGACTCTCCTTTCCAGTTCCTCCAGCTAAAAAGGTAAAGGGGGGGAGAAAGTAGAGATTTCATCAAGTGTTTCAGGGGAGTTTCCAGAGGCAACTGCAGTTCTCCACTTTAATCCTGCAGGAGATGCACAAGATCACAAGAATTATGTCCCAGCCACTGAAGTCCAGGTAGTAAATAACCTTTTAATGGCAGCACTAAATTCTAGGAGTTAATCAGCACTCAATGAGTAGAGCTGAAAGGTATTAAGATGCCATGTGTATCCTCTCCATGCACACACATACACACTTTTTTCCTGCTCTTTTCTACTCCCCTGCAGCAGAAATCCTACACTCCATGAGCAGGGGAACTACTCCCCTAGAATCACAAAGCTTCTAGCTATGCAAGGTCATGCTGAGCCAACCAGTGGTATCCAACACTTATTGGATGCTTCACACCATCCCTCCTGCAGTTTATCACCTCAGATGCCTGGGAAAAATTAGCTTTAAAAAGATCTTTAAGACACCTATCAGCACAGAGAGTGCAGATACCTTGAGCTTCCCTGAGACTGCATTAATATCTCCAGGAGGCATCCCAAGGCAGCCAGGGATTGGCAAGGTCAGTTGGATCATTCCCTGTGCCTTCTGTCAACTAGAAGCATGACCACAGAATGTTTCTCAACTGTTCAAGCTCAAGCAAGGCTGGTTTAATGCTGAAGTCCCACTTTTCAGATGAGACTTCCTGCTTCTGTGGGGCTGAGTCAGACAAAACCCTAAGAACTTCTCCAGTCTTCACCACCCTCCTGCAATGGACTGAACAGGACACTCTCCCCCATGATCCATGGAGGAACTGAGAGCCCTCAATCCCCTGATATTTAAATTCCAGAGCTCATCACAATGGTATGTCAGTGCTTGCCTGTGACTCCTTAGCCCTCACCAACCAGAGCGTTTTTACTGCTTCTTCTGAAGCAGCCTGGAGGTTGCCTGCTTTGCAATTAGCAGCTCCCAGCTTGGTTAGGCTCTGCAGGTGCAGCCACAGGCTCCCAGCACAGCACCTGCTCAGTCCTTCCTGCTGCCCAAACTCCAGCAGGAAAATGGCTTTCCAGCCCTACCACCTTGAAAGGAAGAGGCTCAAGCCATGCAGGCTGAAGGGATGATGATGATCAGTGATCAGACTGTCAGGCTGCCTTTGCTTCTCCTAAGGAAAAGAGAAGCCCTGGGTTTGTCAGAGATAGATCACATTTTTCAGAACTCCTGTTTTAGCCTTCAGAAGAGATTTGTGCTAACCAAACATGAAATACCTTGAAGCAAAAGGAGTTCTGAACAGGACTTGACTGAACCAAAAGGGAGACTCTGTGCAACTAACTGACAAGGTAATGCTAATGAAACGTGGATTGCTTCTTTGCAAGGTGGAACTTGAGAGTAATCTCATCACTGCAGCCACATCTCCTCATAAGCAGGAAGTAAGAAGCATTTGTAAGGGTTGCAAGATTGCAAGGTAGAGAAAAGAGCCCTAATTATGTTGGCTTCCAACCACTGCAACCTCAGAGATGCCTTCAGTGATAAGAGCACAACTGTTACTGGGAAGCCACTTGACTACCTGCCTTTGTGCACCACAGACAGCCCTGCCCCAGGCACCAAACTATAATAGAAGGAAGCAGATGATATTGCCTGTCCATCAGTATGTTTCCTCCTCCATCTGTAATTTTCTTTTAAATACAAGAATTCCTGTGGTAATGCAGTTTGCAAGGACTATAATAGCCCAAGCTCCTTCATTTCCAGCCTGCATAGCCAGGCACCTCCTCAGCCACTGAAAGGCCTCCAGACTGCACAGATTGTTAAGACACAGCAAGTTTGATACAGAGGTATGTGACATGCAATTAATCTCCATTCATAGCCTGCTATACCTGTCAGCAAAGAAAGGCTGTGCTTCAGAAGGAGATCTGAAGCCTTCAATTAAAAACAGTCAGCTAACAAGAAAATAATCTGAGTTAAAGGAAGGTGGCAGGTGCAGAAATGAGTTGTTTACAAAAGTGTCAGCACTGAACAATAAAGTGCTGCACATCAAACCCCTGAAAGGGTGAACTTCACTGCAGCCCCCATGATTAAAAACCAGAGGAGAAAATTTACACCTCCATCTGGGGGAAGACATAAAGCATTTGGGAAGAGAGCTTTGATGGGTTTGGAGGCTGCACACTTGCTCTCAGACTGACAGATCCCAGGACTGGATGTTCTCCTGCAGCTCAGAGGGGAAAGCTCTGTCCTACCAGCAGCCCTTGCAACAGGAAACTTAAAAGTCACAAAGCCTTGAGGCAGCCAGGCCAGCCCCAAAAGCAACTGCTCTGAGTGGCAGGATGCTAACAGCTCCTTCTGCACCTCCCACCCACGCCTGCTAGAGCAGGATGTGTTGGCAACACACACTTGGCTTGGTCAGCAATGGGCTTTTGCTACCATAAACCACGAATTCACCATCTGCACCCATCTCTTCTCCTTAGTTCTGGGCTGGATTCTTCCTTGGGATGACCTTTCCAATGTTGTTCTTCTCTTGCTTCTGCCTCATGGCATCTGCCACCTGATCAAAGGGCTCTGGAAAGTTTATTTTCAGCTTGAGTCTACTTTGAATATCCAGGTTAAGCTGCCTGGCTATAACACCTCCAACAAGCTCCAATTCTTCATTCATATATCCAAGGTGGTAGCCACACACAGCCTTACCATGGGGTAGGAGCTGCAAGGCATTGATGCTGAATTGGTTCCACCAGGTTTTAGCCATGAGGTCCTTCTTCAGCTCAGTGAGCAGGTCTGTTACCTCATCAGTCATGAGTTTGCTACCACTGCTCCAGCTTGTAATGCTGCTGCTGAGGTTTTGTTTATGGACAGGTTACAATGTGGTCACCTCTGCATGGCACTTTTCTCACCAAGCCTTTGCTGAGTACCCCATGGGGTCAGCAAGGGCTGCAAAGGTCCATCCAGAACTTGTTTATGGTCATGAAACATATTTTGATGGAAGAGTTGAGCATGGTTTCTGCTTGGCTGACCCCACCACCTCAATGAGTAGAGGTGGAACAGGGCAACTTTGTGAAAAACAAAAAATAGGCAGGAAAACCAACCTCAGAAGCTTCCCAGCTGCCACCTTACACACACACACTGAAGGAAAGGCTGTCAAGCTCCCAGCACAGCTCATTCACCCAGCATCTGAGACCTCAGGAGGTCACACTCCAATTAGGAAGGAGGAGTAGGGCTTGAAGCCAGCACTGCTCTCAGCTGGACCTGCATTTGCCATGGGTTGAAGCTTTCCTGAGGAGGCACCTCACCAAGCAAGCCTGCTCACCTCATCCCTAGTGTGGCACACAACACTTGCACAGCATCTACAGCCAGGAGACAACAGTCACAACAGAAGCCTTAGGTGGTTCCCTGCAGCACAGGAGCTTCTTTGAGCCTTTGTGCCTCTTCCTTTCTCTCATCAGTGCAGCTGCAACTGAAAGCACTCAGTGGGGACATCTTTTGACCACACCAGAAGACACTCCTCGATCTTGCATACACTCTCTTCACCTCACACACAGTCTGGGGCCACCAGAGAGCTACCCCACCTCTAACACAGGCATGGATGCACCTGCCAGCTCCTGAGCAACCTGAGGACAGCCCCAAAGCCACCAGCACAAGCAGCCACATCCCCTGCACTCGCCCTGGGGTTAGAGACAGGGAAGACATAGACAAACCAAGGACCTCAAAATCATCAGCCATGGAGAAGCAGCTCCCACAGAGAAGAAGTAGCTGAGCCACATGGCTCAGCAAAGCACAAAGAGCTCTCCAGCTTCTTCCCCTGCCACCACAGCAGACTTCCCCCATGAAGCAGAGCAGGAGCAAGGAGGAATTCGTGG
Source organism: Galbula dea (assembly GCA_013399015.1). NCBI lineage: Eukaryota > Metazoa > Chordata > Aves > Piciformes > Galbulidae > Galbula > Galbula dea. The sequence goes on from VWZX01003876.1 coordinate 319,833, forward strand.
TTACCTTCCAAAAGCCTCTGAATCTCTTCTGGGATCATCATACCTGGCCACCTCCTTCCCCCAAGAGCCCCAACCTGCTGCTCCTGTCCCCCAGGGGCAGGGGTGGAGGAAGAGGAAAGGCGGAGACACCCCAAAAACGGTAGGAGGAACCACTCAGATGCCTCCTCCTCCTCTTCCTCCTTCTGCCAGCTCAACTCACCTCCTTGCAGGCATCTCCTCTGAACACAGAGCTTCTCTATGCTGCTGAGAACCTGAGCTCTGGTCAGCAAAGCTGCTGAAGGCCTGGAACCACCCTAGAACCAGCATAGCTGGAGCTGGGCTCCTATATTCCCGCTGCAATCGGAGGACACCTGGGTGTTTACCAGCTTCATGAGCCCACAATTGGGTGCAGCTGGTGGTAGAGCACACCCAGGAGCTGGTTGGGGTCACAGATTGAGTCATCTGTGTCTGTTGCTAGCCTGGCAGGAGCTGGGGATTGGCTTTGCCCCAGGCAAAAGCAGGATCCCTCCTCTAATCCCCAGGGGAAGGGAATGGTCCTTGGTTGCTCTGCAGTAAAACTTCTTTTGCTGCATCCTGTGCAGGAAGGGAGTTAGGTTGTAATAGCTGTTCATATTTCTCTGTCTTGCCCAGAGAAATAGCAGGGTTGTGCACTTTAACTTGCTTTATGGCAGGTGATAAATGCAAACTGCACTCCACTAACAGCAATGGCATTGCAGGAGATGACCCCACAGCCCTGCAGCTGCTCCCCCCACCATATGCTGCAGCATAATCTTGATTTTAGGACAAGAAGTTGCTCTTTGGCAGATCCGGAGGTCTCAAAGCACAGTAAGTGTCACTGCAGGTGGGAGGACCTCCCAGAGGGGATTGCCTTGCCAGAAAGCATAGCCATGGCCATAGGCTTCCCCGTGACATCTCCCAGTCAGGTAGGGTTCCACGAGCCAGGATTTTGCCAATTGAGAGTCTCCTGTGGGAGCCAAATGTGAATCTCTGGTAGCTGCCTGAGGCTCCTGATGTGTTTAAGTGGTTCTGGTTGCGTGCAGGAAATGGCAGCATGGGGAGGTGGATGTGGAGGAGAGATGGATCTGTGTGTGTGTTCTCACCTAGAGGTGTTTAGGGATAAATATTTAAAGAGGGCTGTGTAGAAATCCCAGTCAGTTCATTACAGACTGCAAATAAAAAGCAGCTGCTTGCTGAGACTGACTAACTTTAAAAATGAGTTTATAAAGGAATGAACTGGGTCCCTTAGAAGGTAGAAACAGCCTTCAGATATGCCAGGAAGATCAATAAAACCTGATCAATGCAAATCTCAGAGGAAGAAATGCTCATGCAGCTGCAAAGAAAAGGGTCATCTCACACCTTCTTTGCCTTTCTACAGCTCACAGAACAACCTGAAAGCAGAGGATTGGCAGGAGTGGACTAGAAGATACCTGATCAGTGTGAGTGAACTAGAAGATCAGTTAAATCCATTTCTCATATCTAGGGTCTGGAATCAATTTTCCCCTCACAGCAAACTAGCAGTGACTTGTTTTGCAGATGTTCTCTGTGGTTTTGCTTTCTTTGGCTGCCTTGGGTGTGATCACTGCTGAAGAGCACACAGGGATGTCACCCAACAAATTTCCTGCCTTTGCAGTGTTTGCAGCATGAGGAAAGCTCTTGATCTTTTCTGCTCTGAGCTCTACTGCACTTGTGGGTTTTGGTCTTTTGCTACAGATCTTAAGGTTATCACAGAGCATTGAAACCACCACCATCACGGTGGGGAGGGCTGGCACAGTTGCAGCCTGGCTACTCTTGGGCCATCCATCCATCCCACTGCCCTGGCAGCCCAGGAGACAGGACCCAGGCACCTTAAATGGTCCCCTTAGGACCTACAGGAAGATTTTGTCAAGACCAGGTTGATCATGGAGCAGCTTTTGTTATCATAAAATCCATTTTACTGAGGAATCCTGAAGCATGGAGCCTCAGCTGCCATGCAGACAAAGGTGCTATCACCTTAGGACCATGCCAAGCCTTCCACTCAACCTTCTGCAGCTGCAGGTAGAGCCAGGGGCAGACTGATTCCTAGGCAAATGACCTTGGGGTTTGGGTTTTTTTTTTCCCCTTGCCTTTTTCCTTTCCACTTTCATTTTTGAATGTGTGAATAGGTTACAAATTGAGTTTAGTGGTCAGCTGGGAAGGAGACAGGGGAGTCTGGCCACTTCCACTGTGGCACCATGGGGTAGCATCAAGCTTTGTTGGCTCTGGATGAAAGCTGCCTCCCCACATGGCTAAAAGCTCCACCTTAATCAGTGTAGGTCCCAAGTTCAGCAGGCAGGCTCTCTCCTAATGATATTCTGTTAAATGCACAAATTCCTCTGAAGGCTTGTCTTGCTTGGAAATCCAATTTCACAGGAAGCCAGATGCGATTGGGGGTAGCTATGGAAACAAAGCAGAGCAGCCTTAGAGACGCTGAGAGATGCAAGGTAAAACGTGAGAGTCAGAGTCCTTCCCTGGGCTGTCAGAACTATCAAAGGATCTGGAGAGGTTGGCAGGAGATGTGGCCCTGTTAGGGGCTCTTCTGTGTGGCTGGGTGCTGGTGGCTGTCAGTGGAGGGAAGCAGCCAGCTGTCCTGTCACACAGCTGGAAGAAGAGCTGAATGTACAACCCGGGGTGGGGGGGGGGTGAGTACAGACTCACCACTTCCCCTCTTTCCCTCTCCTCCCTCCCCTGCTCTTCCAACACATCAGGATCTCAGCCTTCCCCTCGCTGCCAGTCGAGAAAGGTTAACAACAAAAGGGTAACAAGGTTAAACCACAAAGCCTTGGCTGATAACAGCCCTTTCAAGCAGCTGTGGTGAAATTAATCTGAAACTCCTAGTGAGGAGATAAGATAAGGCTGTGTGCCTGCTCGTGCTGGCACACGCTGACCCTGGGACACCCATGCCACAAAGGAGCTGGAGGATCACAGGCTTCATTAAAGTGCCTCAGCTTATTGGTTTACCTACTCTTGCTGTTGCAGCCCTGAAAGTCCATTTCCAGCTCCTTTATTCATCTTGCTTGACATCCCTGGATGGTCACTCTCTTGCCCTTTTGTCCTCTCTTCCCAGTCCTGTAGCTCCTGGCAGTTGAGGGCAGGCTCTAATGGTTGCTCTTGCAGCAGATGCTGGTCCATCCATTTCTGCAGCACACCTCCTGCCATTCCAGGACAAGTTGTCAGGCCACTGGGTGTCATTTGCTGCCTCTCACAGTGACCAACAACACAGAGAGGGGGGGAAAAAAAAAGGCAACTTTCCAATCTGGTAAGGCACCTGACTGCTTGAATAATGACTCCAGGTTTACTAATCAGCTATGCCATGCTAATACTCTGCTGTAACCCCAGAGTTTACAAGCTGAAGTCATTTTCCTTGCTCAACAGCTTGTGGATCTTTTTCTGTGCTGAAGTCATTCAGTTGGAAGTTGGTTCCAATCCTCAGAAAGCCTCTTTCATGTCCTAAAACTGAGTGGACTTTGGTTGTCTTCCTCATTCCATTCTGCACCTCTGTTTCCCAAGGGCTTGCAGGTTAACTGTTCATCACTTCCTGGAGCCAAAGAGAAACAAAAAGATGTCAACAGCTCTGAGTTATGGTAAACAGATCTGGTCCCAAAGCAAAACAAAATGACTGGACCTTGCTCCTGCCTTAGTCTCTGGGGTCATTTACCTTCCAGACACACTGCATTGCTGTGAAGACATCTCAGAAGCAAGCAGGTGTGTTGAGATGTATTTCTTAGAGGACCTGTAAAGGTGTAGGAACCATTTGTCATCATGGCAACACCTTAGTGACAGCAGGACCCTACTGAAGTGTGTCACCAGCACACCCAACACCCTGAAAGGGTTTCTAGTCTGGCTGGCCAAGTACAGCAGAGAAACACAACAGCTCAAGAGAAGACCCTGGGAAAACAAAGAAGAATCTTGGTGTCTGGACTAGTGTTTGGGTTATCCAGGTCACAGTAGCCCTTCCTGTGCAGCACCCCAGAAATGGAACAGCAGAGGCAGAGCAGTTGCTAGCTGAGAGGGAGGGAGGAAGCTCCAAGTCTTAACCCAGGAGTAGAGAGGCAGCTCTGCTTCATCCTTCCTGTGCAACACTTGACTCTATGACAAGCTCAAGTTCAAGTCCAGGTCTCAGTCTGGAGTCCAGATCCTTCTATGTTCACCACATGGCTTCTCACATGGATGTGAGCCAGCCAAGACCAGGCACACATTTCTTTTTCATGCAGCACAAACATCTCCTCAGCTTCAGGGTGGATGGACTCCACTGGTCCATCCACTCCCAGGCTCCCCTGTGGAGGTGGCAGGTGGCAAGGAGGTCTGTTTTGGGAGTACCCACACTGGGTAGAGAGGAGGAGGTGGTCTGTGAGCTGACAGGATGGAGGAGGCATCTCTCAAGAGCAAGTTCTCAGAACACCTACTGTCCTGAAGCTGGCTGTGGGGAAGGGATAACATCACTAGGATCCTAAGCAGGACACAGCTCTGAGACAGCAGCAGGTCTATGAGCCCTGGCAAAAGCTGGGCAGCATCAGGAAGGAAGGACAATCTGTGAAGGGAGGAAGCCAGAAATGAGCAGTGAGCTGAGCTCCTGTGGTGGCTCCTCTTCCTCAGGCTGACAGATGAGCTTCAGTTGAATGCAAAGGTGATATTGATCCCTTGCTGGTGGGTTACAATGTGTGATGGAGCTGCCCTCTGCCCTGTAGATGTGTTGTAGCACCTCTTCTCTTTCTCCCAATCCTCATCAAACTACTTTAATGACTCTTTTATTGACAACACTGAGTCTTAATGAGGAGGACTGCCACACACTTCATTAAGGCTGCAGAGGGAACTCTTCCTATAAACAGCTAGGACCAAGGGCTGCCATCAAAGCCGAGGGAGAAGGATGGAGTTGAGGGAGGATTCATAGTTCTGTGGAGAAGGGAGAGCTCCCTGTCTGCTCTTGGGAGAGAACAAAGGTTTAGGACACAAGTCCACACAAACTGAGAAGCAGTAAATTGAGGAAGGAGAGGTCAGTCCTGGAGAGCAGTGTTGGTGGACACAAAGGACATGACAAGAGAGCTCCTTGGATATTTCTGTTCAGGATGAAGATGAGAGGTGGAAAACCAAACCCATTGGGTGGCTAATGGCTACATTTAGCCTTGATTTTATTAGTTAGTGTCATAATAACACAGTGTGTCTGCACTGCTGGGGGAGGTGGTGGTGGCAGCCATCAGCAGGAGCACAAGGAGGTGGGGTTGGCTTTGGTACCATCTGCCAAAGTAGTGTCACAGAGTTGGCTGACCTGCACTGAGAGCCAGGCTGCCACACAAGCCAGCTTCAAGGCAGCTCAGAGACATCTGTGGGAGCATCAATCACATCATTACACTTTGATGGGCCTGAGATTTCATGGACAGTTCCAGTGACATTTCAAATGAAAACTGGCCCAGCCATTCTGGGAGGTGATCTTCACTCTGGAGAAGAATTTGAAGCCAGCCCAGAAGACAGATGTGGTCTCAAGGGGTCTGAATTCAGAAGAGACTCAGATGTGATGTTCTAACACAGCCCTGCTCCTGCATTACCATCCATAAATCTCCATCCATCACACGGTTCTATTTCAATTATTAAGCCAATTTCCAGACACTTTTATGATGTATTGTTTGATTTTATTAACTGGAGTGAAGGTTTAAACTCACTGAATTCCCATAGTAATCTTGCCCTGTAACCCTACCCACCTTATCAAATCTTGCTTAATGAAATGCAGGCATCTGTCTTAATGGCTTTCCAACTATGCTGTGTAGACTGACCCAGATGTTAGTTCATAAATAGGAATATTTGGAGGTGTTAAACAGGGTAGCTGGAGACAGAGGTAGGTCCCTGAAGTGATCTTTTCTCTTATGAAGAAATCAGTGATATGGGAGAAATTACTGTATCTCCTCATGAAGAAAAATGAGAGCAGAGAGGCCTGGGGATTGGAAGCTCAGCAATGTAAGCAGCACAGCAATGGCTTTGGCCAGACATCATTTCCTGAAGAAACTGAGGACTTTTGGTAGGAATTTAAACATCAAACTTCAGTTTGACTTAAGATAAAAATATCTACCTGAAGCATCTGGCCTGGGGGTTATGGTTGTTCTGCTGCATGGAAGTAGCAGTTTGGGTGTTTCACAGAATCACAGAATATTAGGGGTTGGAAGGGACCTCTGGGGATCAGCCAGTCCAACCCCCTGCTCCAGCAAGGGCACCCACAGCAGCTTGCCCAGGGTCACCTCCAGGTGCCCTTGGAATCTCTCCACACAAGGAGACTCCACAGCCTCTCTGGGCAGCCTGGGCCAGGGCTCCAACACCCTCACACAAAACAAGCTTCTCCTCCTGCTCAGCTGGAACCTCCTGGCTTCCAGTCTGTGCCCAGTGCCCCTTGGCCTGTCCCTGGGCACCATTGAGCAGAGTCTGGCCCCAGCCTCCTGACACCCACCCAAGCTGTGTGAACAGGATCCTTAGGCAGGCTGCCTTTCCTCTGGTGCACAACCTGTCCCTGGCAAAGAGACTGTGCCCTCAGGGGCCACAGCACAGCCTGGAGAAGCAGCTGAAGGATGGAAAGGGGAGTGCAGGACTCATGTAAATTGTTACATAGAGTGCTGGGATTATGTTGGATGTAATATTCTATGTAAGAATATTTGCAGGTTGAAATATGTTCCATTCCAGGCAGTTGAGGGCATTGTGTTGTTGAAGAAGGAAAATAAAATGATTAGAAAATAAATATTTTTCTTGGGAGGGAAAAAAAAACCCCAACCCAACCCAAACAAACCAAACTAAATGAAACCAAACCAAACCAAATCAAAACAACCAAGCCAAACAAACCAAACCAAATCAAACCAAACCAAACCAAAACAAAGCAACCAAACAAAACCAACCCAACTCAACCAAGCCAAACAGAAACAACCCAACCCAACCAACCCAATCAAACCCTCATTCTTCCATTTTTGCCTTTAAAAACCAGGGAAAAAAACTGAAATCCAGAGAGTCCTCGTAGCAGCCCTGCAATGTGACGAACACAACACCAGGGGCTGGCTGCAAGCGTTCGCTGCCTCCTCGTTCCTTCAGGGCTGCGATAGGGAACAAGCCATGATTTTTGTCCCTCCAGGGTTTTTTTTTCCCTGCCACACTGCATCACCTCAGCTCTTCGGCTTCTCTTTCCCCACAGCTGCTCTTGTTCCGTGCTTGTGAGAAAGCAAGCAAGCAAAAAAGCCCTGCCGAGGCTGGCTGACAACCTGGCAGTTAGTGTGCCAGTGAAAGTTAATGATATGGGAGGGATGTTAGCTGTGTTACAAGCCCATTATCTGCGAGCTTAGAGAGTGGCTGCAGTCCATTATTAATTAAGCACCCAAACGACTACCGTTAGTGGGCAGTCTTACCTGCTAAAAGAACTGGGAAGGCAGAAGGATTCCCGAAATTCAAGAGCTTATTGTTTCATCCCTGTCATTTTGGTGAAACAGTTACCCTTCCCTTTTCATGCTTGTCAAGCAATCAATGAATGTTTGTAGACAGCTTCGAGATCTTCCAGTGAGTGATGCTGCAGTTTGGGAAGGCAATGTGCTGCTGCAGCTCATTCATTATGAAATTAAAGGATAAAACTTGCAGATGCAAAAGAATTGGGCTTGAAAAAATACCCCAAAGGTTTGTGCAGCTGTTAGGATGTTGCCCTCTTCTGCCAGATGCAGTAAATACTTTTATGGTGAATCAGAGACTCGTTAAGGTTGGAAAAGACCTCGAAGATCATCAAGTCCAACCTTAACCTGGCACTGCCAGGTCATCACTAAGCCATGTCCCTCAGCATCACATCTACACAGTTCCTGAACACCCCTAGGGATGGTGACTCCACCACTGCCCTGGGCAGCCTGTTCCAATGCTTAACCACTCTTTCAGGGAAGAAATTGTTCCTAATGTCCAACCTAAACCTCCTCTGGCACAACTTGAGGCTGTTTCCTTTCATCTTATGGCTTGTTACCAGAGATCAGAGACTGACCTCCACAGGGATGAATTCAGACATCACAGAGCTGCTCTCAAGATGAAAGCTCGCCACCATCTCACATGTTGATGGTCTTCTGTGCTGCAAAGTAAGGAGCACATTTCCGATGTTCTTACGATTCCCTACTTTGATAAACATCCATGCTGAGCTCTGGTTCCAGCCTTGAAGAAGCACCTGGCAGTTGTGCAGAACTCAGCCACATGCTGCTGAATGCTCATGGGTGACATTGCACAACAGATCCCAGGAAAAGTTAACCAAGTTCCCCACAGCAGAGGATAGCAACCAGACCAGAGAAGCAACAGCCTCTCCTGCAGTAGGACAACCTAGATAAAAGTTACAACTCGTTGTCTGGATCCAGCCTACTCCAGTGATTTGGGAAAAGTCTGTAGAAGAGCTTGGAATCACACCTGGATGTCTCAAACATGGCTTCAAAGCATGCCTCCTACAGCAAGGCTTCCCCTCTTTCATCCCCTTACCGCTTCCAAACAGATTTAGGCAGTCAGGAACTGTGCCTCTCTGCTGCCTCTTCCAGCTTGGAAAGGGATGGTGGTAACTTGGATGAAAAGTTTGGCCTTTCCTTTGTGCCTCTGATTAGTATAAACAATGGGTTGTGCTTTTTGGAGTGGTTATTCACACCACAGATCTTTAGCCAGCTAAGTGCCTGATTACCCCAGCAGGTCTGAAAATTTCTTTCGCTTCTCTACTTTTCTCTTATCTCCTCTGTTGTAATTACCTGCTACTTTGTACTGCACTTCTCTAAACTTCTGCAATCCCCTGCTTTGAACCTCCACTGTGGCATCTACCCTAGAGCAAATGGAGACTATGGAAGGTGAAAGAGAGGGCAGTGGAGAAGCACCCTTCATCGGTAGGGATGTCTGTGGGGCTGGCTGCTGGGCTGCCCCATTCTCTCTCCCTCTGCATTTGCATGGCTTTGGGGGATGCACATATTAAAGGCTATGGAGATGTAATCCACCAGGATTACAAGGGTTTACAGTTTCAAATCAAAGCATTACAAAGGTCAGATATCCAACCCAGAGCAAGCTGATCTGGGATTCCAGCTGATGCCTTTTCTTTCTCACCTCCTCCTGAACCAACTGATCTCTTAGTCATGGCTCTGCATCCTCTGTCTGCAGCACTCACAGTAATCATTCTTGTGGTGCCTAAACAATGGATCTCTTACACTGAGCTGGGCTCCAGGGGCTTCTGAGCTGGTATGCAAACTCTTATTCTTTGTACTAAGATAGCTTTGTTGAGTCCTTTCATAGTGCAGATTTCTGCTGGGACAGGCAAGCAAGGCTAAGAGATGCCCCAGAGAGCTTACAGTGGATGCATGAGGCAGGAGACAAGAGAGGGAAACAAAGAGGTAGGACTTTAAAGGGTACAAGCATGAGTCTAGTGGAAAATTCGACTGGATGCACTGGTCCCCACCCTGTCAAGCTCCCTGGAAGCATCCCTGACCCTTCACACCACAAAGTACCCTTTACACATCACTGTGTTTCTTGCTTCTGGCTCTTGAGTCCACTCCCCCTGTTGCAACACTTTTTTCCACAGTTCTCATTGTGTCACTCTCTTCTGGTTAGGTAAATCCATGACACTCCCTCCTGCTGGTCCAGTTGGAATCAGGATGATTCTTCTCTTTGTACCATGTCTGTTAAAATGCACATCTCCAGCTCTCCCCCCTTGCTGTCTGAGGAGGGAGCCTGGATAACAACCTACAAACTGAACTTGCAGAAACCAATGTTCAGGGAGAGGAAACTCACCTTAACTGCCCCACCTGAGATCACCCAAAGAATGACAGAAGAACCTGGAGCTGAACCAAGCTCTTCTCAGATCCCAACACGTTTTAGCTCCAAACTTCCCATGTCGTGGGGCATTGCTCTGGTCTTAGCCACCTGCCCTTATCACCACAAGTGCCTTTCTGCCACAGTTTATCTCCTTTCAGGCTGCCTCCCCCAGCTAGTCCCCAGCTCCCAGCTCTCCTCTGTCTTCCACCAAACGATCAGAGAATCACAGCTGCGAGAAGAGCAGAGAGAGAGCAGCACTGGGGTCCTGTGTCACTTTTATTTACCTTCATTGCACTGCCTTCCATTGCTTAACAGAATAGTTTTATACCAGAGAAAATTGGAAGCTAAGTAGTTGCCTGTCAGGTAGTGTCTGTCGCCTGTGTGAGATGCTGACATCGTAGTCAGCTACACTGTCAGCTGTCTCCGTGCTGAGCATCAGTCCTGGCCTCAGAGTCCTCCTGCTCCTGCTCTTTCTCAGTGCTGGTATTTGTACCAGTGCCACTGGGGACTCCCCTTGCACAGCAGCATGTTCCCACTTACATCCGTGGGCACTGTACACCCAGCAAGTTAGCTAACAAGAAGGTGAAACTGCTGAGATACAGAGCCCAGTGCTGGAGGAATCTGACTGCCTCAGACAGCCAGGGGCTAAGGAGCCTACCCACCTCCAGAGTGACATCTCTGATTATACCAAGGGTACATTCAGTTGCAAATAGATAGAAGAAAATTAAAAGATCATTTGGCATCAAGGCAGAACAGGAATATGTTTGGCAAGGGAGGGACATGGGCTGGATGCAAAGCCTGTTTTGGAGGTGAGGAGTGGAAGGAGAAGCCTGTTTTAATGTATCTATAAAAGTGCTGTGTTTCATCATCAGTTTAATACACAAATTCCCTTCCCTATGCAGGAGAATTGCTTGATAAAGAGGAGTGAATTCTTTCTCTCCACATCCACTTTCCTCTTTTCTTCTTCTTTTCTCCTTCTCTCCCCCTTTTTTTCTCCTCTTCTTTCTCTACCACTTTCTCAGCACCTGCTGGAGTTGCCAGTCAAGATTACAAGGTGTCAAAGGGAGTGAAATGCATTTTGCCACTCGGCTGCTCGTAAACTTGGTGCCCTGGCTTCCGATATTACAGCACCATAGCCTCTACCTTTAAATAGCAGCCACCCACAGAAACAAACCTGCCTGTACAGCAGCAGCAGCAGAGGTTTCCATGGTGACAGGATGCAGGTCACAACCTCTGTAAATGTAATCAGAGCACTGGGACTGGTGTGTGGAGACAGGTTTAATTTCTCCGTTAGTGGGAGCTCTGTGGTCCAACATGTACAGAAGCTCCTCACATTGACAGGCAACCTGTTATCTTCTGGATGATGCTGCCTCTTGCCAGGCCTCTTTGTGCACCTGCCATCTCACCTTCATTTTTGAGAAGCACCTGGGATCCAGCATGGCCCAACTTTGGCTGCTCTGGGCTTTGCAAAAACCTGTTCAGACCATTTCAGCATCCCTCTGCCTTTTCTCATTTCTCCTCCCTACCCCACACTGACTGCCTGGGAAGGTGGAATGTTGGGAGGCATAGCTTAGTCCCTCCCACTCTGCATCTATCAGGTCTCTCCTTCCTTCTCCATCTGGATGCAGAGGTATTGCATTGTAACATGCCTGTGTCCACAGTGCCAAGCTGCCAAGTGCAATACAGCAGAACAGGGCACCCTGCTGCTGCCTGAGAGCCAGGCAACCCTTCAGTAGAGCAGGAGTGTTTCTTATGAAACATGCCACAGAGAAGCTTTGTGGGAATGTTCCCAGGGACTTTTTCTGGGTATCCTGAAGGTTTACAAGAAGGACATGAGTTGAGTGTGCATAGGACCTGGGCTGAGGTTATACTCTATGGCATACAGAATTTCTGGGTAGTTATGCCCTGTACAGGGGCTGGGTATTTGCTGACTCTGCTGTTATACTCTATGACACAGGGAATTTCTGGCTAGCTGGGACATACACAGAGTCTGGCTCTTTACTGACTGTGCTGTGTGTTAACTATTTCCAACAGTTCTCAGCTTTCTGTTTTTCCTTATCCTTTTATTTTCCTGCCTGTCTGGTATTGCAAGCCTCAGTTCATCTGTTTCTAAGGTACCCAAAAACTGAAGTTCCCATCTTCAAAGGTGAAAGCAGCTGCATGTGCCCAACACGTTTTAGTAATGCACAGTGTTTAATAAGCTTTAATTACTGGTTTCCCCTCTCTTTTTAAGTTAAGCCAGGAATATTTTAAGCCCAGCCTGGAATAACATTGGAAATCTCCATTTTCTGAGTCAACAGTTTGCACAGATGACTTTGTAAGTCAAATAGCAATTACTGCTTTCTCTCCTCTGTATTTGTGCATTTGCAGTGAGGAGAAGTTAAAAGCTTCTCTCTAGCAGGAGCCACATGCCTTCAGAGCCAGTCCCTGAACACAATCAGATCCACAGAGCAACACAAGAGCAGCAACTTTGACAGATCCTGGGAAAGAAGAGTTAAAGGACTTGTTCTTTCAGGGTTCATCCAGAATTGCCATTCTGCTGTAGCTTTAGAGCCTTTAATTTCAGATTATCTTTCACATGTATTCAACCTCCTATTTGACTGGGCACCTAATGTGGCATGAATAGACTCCTCAGTATTCTGTCTCTGAACCTTTGGCTGAGAGAATGATTTGAAAGCATTCAAGATATTCAACACGTGAGCAAGTGTCCTAACCACTGGTTCATACTGGCAGCAGGTACCAGCTGATTCTTCAGTCCTTCCCTCCCACCAGGCTCTGCTGTGCTTTCAAAGTGCCATGACTGTGCTGGGGGGGGGGTGTGGAATTTGCTGAGTACATTCACACAAGTGCTGTTTGAGAGGAGCTAATCGATTGCTAAAGACAAAGCTCAGGAGCAGGAATCTCTCTGCCTGTCATCTCTATTATCTTTTTTGTTGTTGCTTGTATTTTTTTTTGCTTTGTCTGCCTCCACACTGCACACAGACAGAGAATGGAAACTCTGCCAGGATCCTGCACATCTCAGAGAACCCTGTCACCTGAAATATTATCCTGTCTGCTTGTGTGCAGCAGATTCAGCCTTTCAGAGCAGCAGGACTGAGTTGCCAATCTGTCAGGTGGATTGCTCTCTGCACACCGAGGTGTTGATGGTAAGAGGCAGATATGCTTGGGACAGCTGTTAACCCAAAAGAGTGAGGGGGAAGCATGCAGGTAGAGCACTGGACCAGGCTGCCTAGGGAGGTGATGGAGTCTCCATCTCTGGAGACATTCCAAGCCTGCCTGGACTCCATCCTGTGCAACCTGCTCTAGGTGAAACTGCTCTGACAGGGAGGTTGGACTAGATGATCTCTAGTCATCTAGAGGAGATGACTTTTTCAGCTGGTCAGATTGCATTAGGACAAGGGGGAATGGATATAAGCTGAAGGAGGGGGGATTTAGACTAGAAATTAGAAGGAGGTTCTTTCCTCAGAGGGTGGTGAGACACTGGCACAGATTGCCCAGAGAGGTTGTGGCTCTCCCATCCCTGACAGTATTCAAGGTCAGGCTGGATATGGCTCTGGGAAGCCTGATCTAGCAGGTGGCATCCCAGCCTATGGCAAGGGGGTTGGAGCTAGATGATCTTTAAGGTTCCTTCCAACCTGGGCCATTCTATGGTTCTATGATCTCCAGAGGTCCCTTCCAACCCCTGACACTCTGCACTTCTGTGAAACCAACAGGAGGAATGAAGGTTTCCTGGCCACTTGCTATCTGGCTTGCAAAAACCATTTGAAAGTAAGGAGAAGGAAACCAAAGTGGATAGGGTTGGGCTAGTAGAGGGTTTTTTTCCACCTTTGATCCTCAGATTGTCCTGTTCAGCTGAGTGGAATACAAAGCAAGGGTGTCTAGGAGCTCACACTTCACCTCAGCAGCGCAATCGACGGGAGAAGCAGTGAGCGAGACCGACAGACTGTCAGTGGCAAAATGAACTGTCACCTCCCATTTTTCAGAGGCCTGCTGGGATGAATTGTGCCTTTGAACCATGGGGCCCCTTGCTGATTGAGTTCTGCTGTCTTAGAACCCCACTGAACAAGGCAAGTTCATTTCAGGCTGACGTACCACTGCTTATCAATGTTGGAGCTGGTGAAATTAACTGCTTCAGAGCTGATTTCCCTCCTTGGCTTATTTATTTATGGTTATTCCCCTCCTACTGCCACCTTGCTGGTTCTGGACCTGGAGAGGTCAGGGAATCTTTCTCCCACAGCATAGGAGAAGATCCATGTTAGCCTAGAGAAGGCTTAACAGAGGTGCTGCTCTTAAATGGTGCTCTGCCTCCAAAGGACAACTGTTTGGTCACCAATCTCTAGCAGGCATTTGTCTACATCATAAAAAGAAAAGGAAAGAAAAAAGCAGAATTCACTGCGTGATTCAGCACAGATCAGTGTGTGGAAAGCCAGGGGAAACTCAAGTCCTGCAATAATAGCTGTGATGGAAATCAGGATTGAGATGAATTGGAATGGCTCTGGAAGAAGGAGGCTGGTAATGGAAAGGCAGAGGATGTTCAGGGTCAGAACCAGATCCCTCACAGAGCTGCATGACACCAGCAGTGCTAAAGGGCCAAAGATACTGCAAGCCAAGGCTGTCTTCTCAGAGAGAGGTGTGTCTGTGCCACCTGTTTGATCTGAACTAGAGTCTCAGCCTCTGGCAAGCCTGTGATGTTCATTCCACTCCTGCTGGTACCAGTTAGCTGGCTCTGGATCTCTGTTTTCTCTCTAGGCACTGTGTTTGCCTAGGGAAGTGGTGGAGTCACCACCCCTGGAGGGATTTAAAAGATGTGTAGGTGTGGTGCTGAGGGACAAGTTTTGTGATGACCTGGCAGTGCTGGTTATCAGTTGGACTTCATAACCTTAAAGGTCTTTTCCAACCTAACCAATTCTATGATTCTATGCTTTCATGTCTCTTCATTCCCTCAAGAATCAATCTTAGTTGCTTGGCATTCCTTCTGGCTCAGAATTGACACAGAAAAAGCCCTTCCTTTATTTTCACATCATCCCTATTTTCTGATATCTCTTCTCAGAGGAAACTCTGAGCATTCAGCCCTCTCAGGGTGAGGTTTTGGAGGACAAGAAATGCTCTCCTCCTTTTTGTTTGCAGGGAAAAGTGGACACTCATAGCATTCAAGAGTGTAGGTCTTTTGCTCATGTAAATCAGGATCACTCCACACTAAGTATCCCAGCTGGGGGTCAGGTACAATACTCTGATTAAATTCATGTCTGCTGGAATTCTATTGGTATCTGGAGACAAATCTGTTCTGCCAAGCATCCTCCACTGCCATTTTCCTACCTGTACAAACAACTCTTAACAGGATTTCAGCAGAGACTTCCTCAGCTGTTCTCAGCCTGATTCCAGCCCTAGAAACATTCACTGTTTCTCCCTCTGAATACTTTGTATTCTGTGTCCCAGACGTTTTGGTAAGTGTGCAGAGCTGTAAGGAGAGATGGATGGGGCACTGACAAAAGGGGCAGGAGAATGAGTTCCAGTGGAAATAATTTAAGAAAAGCTTTATTCAAGATGTCCATGAGTGGGAAGCTCTGGGCCTGTGTCTCACCTTCCTACAGACTTGAACAATTGGATGAAATATTAGCACTTTCCACATGTTAACACTACAGGATATCATCCATCTTCCTCACCAGTGGGAAGTGTTAGCTAGCATGGGCCTTTATGAAGCTGATTTCTATATTCCCATATGCCAATCACAGCTTAGAAACTGTCTGAGTTTGCACTTTAGGAAAAGGGACTGTGAAGCTAAGGAGGCAGCCCTTAGGCTGATGGCTACCTCCCAAGCTCTCTGTAAAACCCCAGCTGTGTATTGCCACAGCCAGGGTGAGAAACAGCAGCACAATATTCCCTCAATCTTCAGTGAATGAGCTACAGGGGCTGAGAAAACTTGCTGTGCTTAGGCTGAGGTTTGGGGGGGATGTAAATTTAGGGCAGCCAAGCACTTGCTGTCTATCAGTTGGGCCAGAGAGTTGAAGTTTGCTGATTAGGAAGGTAGTGGTGATGTTCCCTCAGGGGAATGTTGGCTGCAGGAGCTCTTGCACTGCAGCCTGTGTGAGTAGGCTTGGAGAGAGCTGATGATGGTGACCACCTGGCAGGGGTAGCTAGTTGTGCAAGTCTCAGGTTCCTAGAAAGGCAAAACTTCTGTCAGACATCCTTCCTTCCAACAGGAGGCAGACATGTGTTTATGCCAGCAAAAAGTCACTTTCCAGCAGTGCTTAGAATCTGAGACTTGGTAAAAACCTGGTACACAGCACTCTGGCTTCAGCAAAAGGCTTTCCCTTGGTGCAGGGGTTGACAGTACATGTGAACCTGGCCATCAGACATGGCTAAGGTGCAAGGGTTGATAGGAAAGATCTTCCAGCTCTCACTGGAAACCAGGCAGCCCAGCAGTGGCTGAACAGCTTCCTATGAACCAGGGGAACATTCCCCAGTGATTCCTGGGTCATGCTTCCTCCAGAGCAGCACTTAAAGCATTGAAAAGTTGAGTGCAGCTTTACCCTTGCTCTCATGCAACCTTAGCTGGAGACAGGAGCTTGCTCCTCTGATTTGTCAGGACTTTTTTCTGATTCCTGGCCTGAAAGCAGCCTGAGCACACAGACACATGCACAAACACCCCCACACAGCAAGATCTACCTGATAGTTTCAGAAGGGCAGAAGCATATGAGGACCCTCCCTTTGGAGGAGCAGCCACATCCTTGTGCCTTGTACTGCAGCAGGAACAAACCTGCAGGCAGTAAACTGAGTCAGAGCACCAAGCCACCTTCTGAGCAGCAGCTCTGCCACGTTGCAGCTGGCTGAATATTTAAACCACACAGACTCTTTCCATCCATCTTTCCTCAAGGAACCAAGTCCTCAGGTGTCTGCTGAAGCTCCCCTGCTCATGAGGGACAGTTTGACTAATACAGCAATGGATAAAAGGTTTTACCTCAGTTTAAGTATTTATCCCTAATGCTACCAGAGAGTGCCTTGGCTTTTTTAAAGGCCAGCCCTGGGAGGCAAGATTCTTTAATATGAATCTTCTCTCCTCTATCCAAGAAGAGCCTGCAGGATCAATGCTTGTAACAGTCCTTCACAGAAATTAATGCCACTCTGTAAGGGCTTGTCTGCCCTGGAGTTATCCCAGGGAGGTATTCTCCTTTACATCTGCACCTTACTTTAGTGCAGAGTAAGTTTCACACATAGACAAAAGCTCCCTTTCCTGAAACCATCCTGTCATTAGGGGAACAATTACCTAAACTTTAAAAGCTCCTGAGTACTCTCTGACCATGATCCAGAGGCCACAGGACTTTACAGAAGGATTACACTGACTTTAATGGTCTTTGGGGCAAGCTATGGGAAAGTAAAATTGATCAGCAAGGACAGAAGAAAGTGGAAAAGTTATTTCTCATCTTAAAAATTAGAGCTTGATCCATGTTGTGAACTTTGGGCTCTAAAGAGTACCAGGTCTCAGTGTTCCCACAGGTAGGGATGTGTACATGTGTCTGTGTGTAACCCAGCAAGGGAAAGGAGAGCTGACTGGAGACTAAACCAAGCCAATTTTGTCATTTCAGCTTCCTGTGAATTTCCAGTTTCAGTAGAAGAGATAAACAGGCAGCAAAGAGAGCAGATAGATTGTCATCCTTCACTGAAGCATGAAGAAAATCTGTGTCTGAGGCTTCCTGGAAGCTTAGTGTGCAACAGAATGAACTTGACTGTTGTTTTAATTAAGCTTCCATCAAGGCCTGATCCATACAGAGATAATAGAACACGTGGCTGAGAGGACTGATAGAAATTACCCTGCAAGAATGATCAGGGGGAAGCCAGCAGTGAAATCAAATCCTAACCTGGCTCTGAACTTCCTCAGAACATGAGTGTTAGTTCATTCATTATTATAGCAAATAAAATGGCCCAAATTCAGTAGCAGACTTTGGGAGGCATCTCATGAAAGCTTGCACGAGGTCAAATTTCCCTGGGTGAGCTGTGGCAGCAGTCACATGGGTGTGCAGGGGGTGTGATGTCATCAATCTGGGTGGCAGATGTCACAGGCAGGAGCATCATTAGTCTCCGCAGGGCTGTGTGATGCATGGTGACACCATGGCTGAGAGGGGTGTGATTGATACTTGGTGCATGGAGCCCTATGAAAAATCTAGTCTGCAAATAGCAGTTTTCTAAATGCCTTTCTCATTCTATATGCAGGCAGGGCCCTGGAAGGGATCTAGGAGATTGAATTAAGCTTTTAACCCTCTAGGCTCTCCTGTCGTTTATTGTTAGGGAATTAATAGGAAGGCAGGAATGCAGATGGCTTTGCCTGTCAATTCCAGGAGGTGATTTTTCTGATCTTCATGGACATTTCCAGCATCTTTCATTAAACACTCATGTACCAATTTGTCATTTTAACTGGGCAGGAAAGAAACTCCCATTGAACTCCTTAGCTCAGGGGCTGTAAGTTAAATTCAGAAGCAGCAAGCCATGCTGTGCCATCTGCCAGACACCCTTCCCTACCTGTTTGGGTGGCTGGAGGGATTCCAGTAGGACTCTCCAGACCTCTTCTTTCTGCAAGCAGAATAAAAAGAGTTTATTCAACAGGAATGAGAGGAGTCTTGTATAGATCCATGGAGATCCCAGAGCAAGTGACAAACTAGAAACAGTGTTTTCAAAGGGAGGTGGAGGAAAACATAAGGTGACAGGTTCTAATTCAGGCCTTGCTGCTTTAGTACAGACAGAAGTGGAGCTCTTCATCAGATCTCATCAGCAGACCTGGGACCCTCTTTCCCAAGGCAGAATTAGTCTTTGTGAACAGCCCTTTAACAAACCAAACCTGAGCATTGTGGAATGGATTTGCAAATCTCTGTAGCAGCCAAGTGCACAGCAGTGAGACCAAAGAGCAGAACAAGGTACCCAGTGGGTTTCTGAGTGGAGGTTATTGTGAAGGTGCCTTGGTATCTCACCCCTGAATGTGATGACATCAAGAGAGACCTAAAATGGGCACCTCAAGTCCTCAGCATTGCAGAGGGCCCTAGGTTGGAAAGCAGAGTTTGCTGTGAATCAGACTTGGCCAGATACCTGTTCTGCCTGTTGCTGGTGTCAGGAGAAGTTGTCCTGGCAGCAGAACCCACACCAAACAGGCAAGTACTTACAAGAGCAGTAAAATGGGCCCAGTGGAGGATGCCCATGTCCTTGCCAACTGCTTGGCCTATGATGAAGAAGACAAGTACTGCCTTACCTGTGATGTGTATAGATGTGGTACTCAGGGATCTGCACATCCTGGGGGGTTCCATCAGCCTGAGGGTAATGCATGTGCCCACACCATGGTTCCCCTTCTTTATGGGACTGAACCAGAAGCAGCAAAAGTCATCCTGATGGTTTACATGGACCTGGGAATTGCCTGTGGGAAAGTGCAAGAGCCTTCTGCTCCCAGGATTGCTATTTATGACTTTTTTAAGCCCCCATCAACTCATCCACAGCCTGGCATGCTCCTGGCACTGAGAGCTGGTAGAGTAAAGAGAAGTCTGCCCAGTGGAAATGATCAGCCAAGCTGAAAAAAAACCCTGAAGCAGGTTGACTTCATTATGTGCTCATTAAGAAATCTGTAGCTGTAGTTTGTTCCTGTGTGTGTGAGCTCTGGCTGTCATAAACCCTGACAGATGGACAGACAGACTGAATTATAGTCGTGGAGCATAGACTGGGCAGGATCCCCCATTAAGGCTTATTGGAAATTGTCATCACTTCAAGCTGAATGGGCTCCAGATGTTGAAACCCTTGTAGGGAAATCTTGAAGGTGAAGGTTAGAGGCTGGTGATTTTGCCTGTGTTGTATGAGCTGCAGCCATTCCCTTTGATTTATTATTGTTTAAGTCAACTAGATTTGGTAGTAGGAGAAAAACTGAAGAGAGCAACACATGGGTGAGTGTGCCTGGTTCTGAGCTGCTGAAGGAATTGTTCTGCTTTTATTACCTGGGTGTGAGAGAAACATGAAGGAAATGAGTGTTGAAAGTTTCAGTGGCAAATTCAGTGCCTCAGTACTGTCTGCTTTTCCAACAGGTAGAGGTTAGGTTGCTTTGTTGGTGCTTAGGAACCTTTGCCTTTATGTATTTCAAGGGCACTTGGAAGCCACAGTTCTAGAGACACAGAGGATAGAGCTGTGCCAGCTGATCTCACCTCCCAAAGTGGGAAGAGTGACTCCAGACAGACAGTCAACCTCTCTCAGATTTCAAAAGGTCCAGGGATGAGGATCCCACAGCCCTCTCAAGACAGTACATCCTGGTGCTGCACCATCCTTGCTGGCAGAAAGTTTTCCCTAATGTCTAATCTAAAGCTCCCTTGGTGCAGTTTAAACACATTACCCCTTGTCAAACACTGAGTGCACATGGAGCATGGTTTATTACCTGCCTTTTTGTCACATCTTTTCACAAGCTGGAAGATTGATAAATCTCCTCTCAGCCTCCTCCCTACACTCAGCCACAACTTGTGGTTTCTTCAGGTAGGTCATGTTTTTTAGATCAGAAATTATTTTCTTGCTCTCCCTCTAGACTTTTCCCTTGTGATCTCCAAACCTGGGCCACCTGAGGCTCTTCCAAGGGCCTTCTTAAATCTGAAATCCCTTTTATCCAAGCCAGCATAATTTCCTTCATGCCTCTTCAGTTTTGGCTCAACCATTGTCCCAGATCCCCTCCTGCAAAACTGCTTTCTTGGCACTTCTTTTCCCACCTCCCATTTGTGGGGGTGATTATTCCTTCACAAGTCTGGAATTCAGCACTCATCTTTATTATCTTCCTGCTTTCAGATTATTGCCCTTTTGGAATTCAAACCCTGCTCTCTGAAGGGTTTGCAGCCCTGTCCCTCTTTCCCATCTCGACATCATCTGCACATATGCTCTGTTCCATGGCCTGGCTTCTTCATAAAATAGTGTTGAATTTAGGAGTAGGAGGTCAGGCAGAAACTGAGGACTAGTAGCACTTAGCAGGATCAAACCCTTCTGTTTTGATGGGGTCAGTATTTACAGATACCACAACTCTTGCCTTGCTGAGCTTCTACTTTGCTATTGGAGCTCATGTTCTGGGTGATACACAGTTGCCTTCCTCCAGCAAAGCCACTGGGAATGGCTTCTCCCTGCTTCCAAACAACCTTTTTTTTTGGCTTATCAGAGTTCATGAACTGTTCCCTGGGCTGGACCCACAATGAGGCCTGAGCCAGAGGAAGGGGCTGGAGCAGAGACCTTAAGAATGGCCTTTACTCATCAATAACTGCTCCCTGACAGGGCTGAAGGATACACAAAGTGGCTTGTCTGCTGTGCTGTCATCCAGCTGGGGCACAAGCCACAGCAGGGCCCTTGCTCACTGGACTTTGCTGTCCAAAGCACCAGAGAAACCTTTTCACTTGCCTTTTGAACATTTCAACTCCTACAGTGCTCAGAGGTTGTGTCTTGAGGGAACAGGACATTGCTAGGCACCTCTTGGGTTCTGTTTGGATGATTTGTGCCACTGGAACATGAGGGGCATTGGCAGGCTCAGTTGTGATGGGGACACAGAACAGGTCCAGCCTTCAGAAGATGGACTGAAGCTCTCTTTAACTCAGTGAAGCCATGCTGCTTCACACCAGCTGAAGAACTGACCACCAGAGACCCTGACCACCAGTTGCATCCAGAGCTCTGCAGGATGGGGAGATAGGATACAGCAAATTCCCTTCTCCAGTTCACATCCAAACACTCCCTCTCCTCTTTGAAGCAAATCTTCTTTGCTGCTGCCTGACTTCATCTGGTGTAAATGAGGAGTAATTTGATGGAGAACTCTGTAGTAAAGTCAGAGTTGGGGGAGAAAGGAACAGCCACATGTTTCTGTTGTTTCTTCTGAAGTTGGAAAACTGCTGCTGGAAAAGTCAGTTAACCTGGGAAACACCAGAAGCTTCAATATCCAATGGGACACAGTGACTGGGACAGAAAGGAAGCTTCAGGGTCTGCTCTGGGGGAGAGATTGTTCTGCAGCAACTTCAAAGCTATGGTTCAAGGAGGCAGCTGCTGTTTCTAAATACCACATCTTTTATAACTTCCTAAACTTGGAAATCTAAAGTAAGTCAAGTAAAATCAGGATGAAGGGGAGCAAGCCAGGTCTGATTCCTGAAAAGTCACTTTTAGATCATCCTGGATGAATGTGCAGAAAGTTAAAATCACATTCAGACCCAAGCAAAAGTCCTACAGCAGTCACCAGGGGATCCTGCAGTGCACCTGCCACTGAGGTTTGATTCTCTTACTTTACTAATGCAGTTCTACAGACTGTAAAGAGTTGTTCCATGCTTCCCCAAGCAGGAGAGGAATCAGGCTGTCATCTCTACAGGCTGGGTTTCATTAGGTGCACGTGGACATGTTAAAATAAAGGAAAGAATTACAGCTATCTGAATGTATCCCAGCAGTACCCAAGAAACCCCCATCAGAAAGTGGCTTCTCTTCCAACAAGCACTGAGAAATACAGGAGGCAAAACCTTCTCTGCCCATGGATTTTACAGGTTGGATAGATTGTGCCCTTGTGAAATTCAAAGCCTTTTGCCACAGCCAACAAAAAGAGCAGGTTCAGCCTTAATCAACTTTAACAAATGGAGAGGAAAAAATCAATTCAAAAATTGGGAAGTGAGATCTGTAATTATAGGACACTAAATCATGCACAAAAAAAAAGTTGTCTCAAGTATCCTACTGGCAGGGGATGGATTTTTTTGATCCTGAGCTTTGCTAAGTCCCATTGATTTATTTTTCCTTGGAAGCATTTATTTTCTGCAGCCAGGATGAGTGCTCTAGCTAAGGATTAGATGTTTATCCTTCAGTGTGGGCAGGGAACCTAAGGGGATGTGAGAGATTTTGCAGCTGAAGAGGATATTCTGCTTGTGTAGTGTTTCCTGTGTCTTGAGACTATATAATTCCAGTAGAAAAGCAGAGAACAAACAACTGAGCTTCAGATGGAGCCTCTTAGCCTGAGGACTTCTTCAGTTTAAAAGCCAAGTGTTTTCAGTACTTCTCTTCACAGGCTTCCTCCTAAGATGCTGTGGGTGAAGAGAGGAAGTAGAATAATTGCTCAGACTCTATTTCCCTCTCAAACTCCTCCCCAGGGCAGACAGAGGATAACAAAATCCCATTGCTGACTCCTCCCTTGGGGCTGGGTGGCTGTTGCTGGGGTCTCTGGAGTCTGTGGTGGGTTGTTGGGCACAAGGAGTGGCTTTCAGAGCTTGGGACCTTATCCTTCTGCCATCATGAGACATGGGCAAGGTCTTTGTCTGCCAGGATTAATCCAGAGAGGTTCAAGGTCCTCACAACCAGTGGTGTTTAAAACCTGTCTATAAGGAGTTGCTTTCTTGGGTGCTTCTTGCCTGTAAATCAGACTTGTGCTGTTTCTAGGGAAGGATTTAGGGGGAGTTTGTTCCATTTTTTGATCTCTCCTATGAAACAGCCAGAGCAGCTCCATGTGGGGCTGAAGGCAAGCAGTGTTTTGGGGCAGGAATCAAGCCAACCTGTGCCTTCTCAAAGGGAGGGACCTGGAGGAGCTGTGTTTCTTGTCACCCCTTCACCTCTGGGTATTTGCTGACACATGGACACCCTATCACGTCTGTAACTGCTCAGGGCTGAGGGGTTAAGTAGCTTGTCACTCCACCATAGACACCCCACTTGCATATCCCAGGCCTTTTACCAACCTTTCCCAGCAGGAGATCCCTGCTGGCCAGTCCAAGGGGAAGCTGAGGGCTCACTCTCAGCACCCCAGAATAGTCTCTGAATGCCAGGCAGTGTAGTCTAGGGGAAAAGGGAAGGGAGAGAGCACTGAGCAGGGGTTCCAAAGAGTCAGGGTCTCCTCCACCTTCTGTTCCCAACCTGTTGGATGATAGCTACCAACTAAGTCACTTCCTTTCTCTATGCCTCAGTTTCTCCATTTATTAGAAAGGGGGGAGTGTTGCTGGCCTCCTTCATGAAGGGTTTTATGGCCAAGGCAACCACCACCAGCCTTTAAGATCTGGCCATTGCAGTATTTATTGCAACAAAATGGGGAGAAGAGCTGCAGATTTGAGATTCTGTTGCAACTTTCCCTCCACAGAGCTGTTCCTCCTGCCCCATGTTCAGTTCCCTGGCCATGCACATGCACCTAGAAGTGACAAATAACAGCTAAGTCACAGAGCTGCTGACAAATTGGTTGCATCACACACTTTTGACCACCTCACCTGTGCACTCTGCATGCTCATCTGACAACCTTTGGACAGCAGGTACACTGACACTGTGACCTTATCCTGTTGACCAAAAGTGCCTCATCATTTCCTTAGGTTCTTCCATCAGTACCCTTTCATTGTACTTTGGGGTAGGGACAGTCTGTGTCTGTAATCATGAAGGAACCTGAACATCAGGAGCAATCCACAGGTTGGGATTTGAAATACACCAGCAGTGAGAATCATGGCACAGAATTCATGCCACATTCCTTGTCCCACACTTTGGAGTGCTTTCAAGATGACCACATGGCAAGCAGCAAACCCAGATTCCTTCAGTGAGGAGACTTACTGCCTGAAACTGGTTTGTGAAAGCCTTGGAGGGGCAGCCATGAGGGTGGTCTGGAGGTCTTCACTTCTAGCTTTTTTTTGCCTCACAGCCACTGCAGACATCAGGATCTCAGGGCTGGGAACACCCTTCCCACCCCTTGCTGCACTTCCTGTGGTTAATCCCCTCTGGGGCAGGAGATCTGGGCTGAATCCTTGAGCCATTCAGGTCAGTGTTAGATTTGCTGAGTTGAATGTGAACAGAGGTCAGATCTCTCATCTTCTGTTCCTCCTTCTCTGCTTTGTCACTGCCAGCAGCTTGCTCTTTATTATCTTCACCCAAGACTACCTGTAACTGTGCTTAGTAACCATCTCAACCATGTTGCACCCAACTCAATGGGAAGAAGCTCATTAGCACTGACAGTTTGGGATCAAGCCCTAAAATAAAGGCTTTCTAAAGCCCCTGTGCTGTGCTAACTTTAACTACTTCCTTTCCACCAAGCTTGCAGGCAGCTGAGCTGAAGGCAGGGCACACCCTCAGCCCTTGCCCAGGAGAGTGCAGTAAGGAAGGGAAGAGGAGAGGAGCTTCTGTTTTCAGATCCATCACTCCTCCCTCCAGCCCCTTTTCCTCCTGCCCCAGACACAGCCTTGGCTGCTTTGCAGTTGTTCATAAACACCATCTACATCTGTCCTGAGCCACGAGATGTATTAATCAATTTGATGAGAATGTTAAAGCTTTCTCTTTGCACCTAATTATGGGCTGATTTATAGCACTGGCCTCGTGTTTGATGGAGCTCTCCCCTTGGCAGTGATTTACATGGCATTGGCACCAACCTCTCCATCCCTCCAATACTCTGTCATTTCCTCTGCCCTTCTTTCTCTTCCATGTTCCCCCTCCTCCCCACACCCCTCTGCTCCATGTTCCCTCATGAGAGCCTAATGACATGTTGACAGACTGGTGAAACATTGCTCCCTCTTCCCTGCAGCTGGCTCTGCCTCGGTGGCTCCCCAGTGCTCTCCAATACATCCAGATGGAAGGCCTGGCAGGAGAGGCAGAGGCTCTGGCCATTGCCCCACTGCAAGCCCTTCAGCTCCCCAGATTTCCTGCTGGAAGTAGCTGATGCAGAGCTCGAGGTTCCCTAGGGGACATTTTCCATGCTGGCAGGGATATGGGGACTCCTCTTCTTGCTTCTCTGAACCCCACCCAGATTCTCTAATGAAGTCATTAAACAGCAGGTTCAGACTTCCACAGGGTGAGGCTCACCTAAGGAGCTCAACATTTTGGGGGGAGGAGTAGGGACAAGTTTTATTTGCTTTTAACACCAGTGAGGAAACTGAACCACTAAGGCATGAGGGAGCTGCCTTTCCCAGAGGTGCAGTTGATGAAGTTATCCTACTCTGGTTGTTACCTAGAGGTTTAGCTCTTGCAGCTAATGGAGAAAGTGGGAGGAGAATGAAGCAATTACACCAGTTCCACTCATCTCTGTGAGATTAACTCTGCCCCAGAACAGAACCTGTTCCATATGTTTCAGCCTCACCCTTTTCTTTTTTGGGTTTTCTTTTTCTTTCTTTCTTTTCCTTCTTTTTCTTTTCATTTTTCTTTTTCTTCTTATTTCTTTTTTGGTTATATTTTTATTTCTTCTTTTCTTTTTCTTTATTTCTTTTTCCTGTTCTTTTCCTTTTTCCTTTTTTTTCTTTTCCTTTTCCCTTTTCTTTTCTTTTCCCTTTCCCTTTTATTTTCCTTTTCCTTTTTCTTCTTCTCTATTTCCTTTTCCTTTCATTTTTCCTACATTATACTGGATCAAGCATTGATGGCTACTGGTGCTAATGCAACTCCAACCTCACCCCTCCCCTTCTTGTGTGCCAGGAAACTGCACAGTCACTTTTCCAGGGGAAATTCTCTGATCTTCCTTGTGTGACCAAAGGTAACAGGCTGAGGGTGGGAGGGACTCAAAAGTTTTTTTCTTTGCCAACTCTAAATCTCCTCATTTTGGCTGCTTTCAACCAAGAGATCTAATGGGTGGAGAAATGCCAAGAGTGATGTGCACCTGAGCACAGGAGATGCCTTCAAACCTCCAGTAAACAGGGATTTATCTGCAGGCACATCCTGACCACGAACCCATCCTTCAGTCTACATGTGCACTCACTCTTGGAGTTGTACATCCCCATTCCCCCCATGCAGCTGCCACTTTGCACAGCAGGTGGCTGTGTCTCCAGCTGCCAGATGTGCCCACGGGACCAGATGTTTTGCATGTTCAAAATCAGCTGCACACCCACAGTGTATGGGTTAATTGGGTGGGGTGTGCTGAAAGGAGCACAACAGTGAAGCAGATGAAATCTTTTCTCTTTGGGTTGCCAGTGCTGTAAAGATAACAGAACTTGGAGTCTGCCCCTTCTTGTGAGAGAAGTTTCTGCCAGGAAAATTCTAGCTACAGCACTTTTGTTTTGCTTTTGCCATGATAAAACTGCAGCCTGTTTCCACTTTTGGATTGAGTCATCAAAATTCCACTCACAATCAGACTGCTGACCTTAAAAACCTGAGCTTTTGGAGCGACACCAACGATAAACATGGCCAGTGGTAACAGATACCAAACCCAAAAAAAGCCAAGGCACTGACTATGGCCTCTAAGGACCTATCCACACCTATAGCCTATTCAGAGAGCCATAGATTCTGCTGCTGTGTCACTGCACTTCATCAATCCATGTCCATCTTGGGAAGCCCAAGACCTTGGCTCGACAAGATGCCCTTCGCATGCAGGTGTGCATATGTGCAAAACTGGGGATGCTTTAGCCTGCAGCTTGCACATGTGTTCCTTTGCACTCCAGAAAATGCATATTAATGGTGCTGAAGCTGGAGTCCTGTCCAGAGAAGCAGATGCTTGTCGATGGTGAAGCTGGCTGAGCTGAGCAGATGAAAAGACATCTCTGCTGCTGAGTGAATTCCATCAGACCAGGAGCAGCTGCTCTAAAGCTTCTGAAAGCAAAAATCCTCATGAATAAATATTAGGAGGGGAAAAAATGAGGCTTCTAGAGAACAAAAGGAAGCAGAGGAAGTTACTGAGAGATGCTGAGACCTTTCATCTCAGTAAAATATGCAATTAACACAACACACACATCTCCCCAAGAAAGGCCTTGTGTTGTCCAGGGTGGCTCTGGGATCAGAGACAAGGTTTCTTTTGGTGAACAAGGAAGACCATAAACTGCTATTCCTCTGCCTGTCAACACAGGAGTGCTTGGCATTAGTGATTCCACAAAGTTCCTGAGTCAGCTTCCTGGAAATGCTCAGCAATCATTTGATCTAAAGGGAAGCTGCTGGAGCTTCAGGTTCAGAGATGCTTGGCATTCCATTGGGGTAGGGGGTGGGGGGAAAGAAGTGCCATTTTGGGGGGCTGGCCATACCTTGGAGCAGTGTGGCATTCCTCTGGCTGTCATTGCTTCCAGGTACCAAAGCAAAGCTGAAGGACCTGATTTCTGGTAGTGCAGTTTTGCACCTATATGATGCAGGTGAGCAAAGGAGGATTTGCAGCCTCAGCAGTCTCCAGCTTTACAAGGTAGCTGGTGATAAGGTGAGGCAGAAGTGACTTCACCTCTTCTGGGAAAAGGAGGATGGGCTTGAGAGCAGATGTGACTTGCATGTTTTTGGTCCACACAGCCATCTGTTAGGCCAGCTTTTGCTCAGGCTCAGGGATCTGCAATGTGCTCAGAAAGAGCTGAGCTTAGGCTATCTCCTGATGGATTGGGCTGTGGGACTGTTGGCTTCTTCTGCTCTGGGGCTTTATGAGCTGTAGAGCCCAGGTTCAGGCAACCTCCCAGCATGACCTTGAGGACTTACACTGCAGCTAGCAGGCACAGAGAGCCTTGGGAAGGGCCTAGAGATGTGCTGGACTGGCAATACAAGGAGACCAGTGGAAAGTGGGACCTCCTCTGTAGCTAAAAGCTGCGATATCATTTTGCTCAGTGACTTTCAACCCCATTGCTCGCTTACTCAGTTTCATGTCCACACTGCTGCCAATTCTTCCTTTCCACCAGCTCTGCTTCTAGTGCCAACAGCCAAGGAAGAGGCCACCAAGGCTGCATGAGCCCCTTGGCACATCAAGGTGGCTGGGCAGGATTTGGTCCCATTTGTTTTGGAGCCAGAAGTAGATGCTTAGAGGAATATGTAAAACCTTCCTGCAGGCAGATGTTTCTCCTGCACCCTCACCTTCACACCCTGCATGTACACACATCCCCTGGAGCCTGTTGGCTCCAGACTTGCAGAAACTGCTTTCAGATGTCTCCCTTTTCCTGTCCCCTACCCCATAGCTCATCTTGCTACCAGGAGATGACATGTCACTGCCCCACTGTCACAGGACTTGTTACAATGGCTATGAGGAGTGACCAGCTTCCTCCTTCCTCATTTGATCCATTGGAACCACTTCTTGGTGGCAACCTGGAAATCTGTTTCTCTGCCTTGTAGTGTGCTCACCCCTTGGAGCTATCAATTTATTGCAGAACAAAAAAAAAAGGGAAAAAATTAGGGATAACTACAGATGGCTCACAGCTGGAGGAAAAACCAGACAGAAATTTCTGCTGGCTGCAGTTTCAATTGAGCCCAGGATAATTCCCTCCTTCTGTTTCTTCTGGGTGAAGAGATGCAGTTCTTTCTCTTCCTGTAAGCAGTAATAGGTAGGCTGAGTTGGTGAAAAACAGTAACAGACTGAAGCAATCAAAACAGTCCAGAATTACTTTGCAGAATAGAATAACTCTTTTGCCTTCCTTTCCTTTCCTTTCCTTTCCTTTCCTTTCCTCTCCTTTCCTTTCCTTTCCTTTTCCTCTCCTCCTCCACCTTCTCTCTCCCTCTCCTTTCCTTTCCCCCTTTCTCTCTTCCACGTCTTTGCACCCACAATGAGCAGGTGCAATTCAGTACTTAGAGAGCTTCATGTGTTCTGAAGCAAGCTGTGTCATAAATCCCTCTCAGAAGAGTGACAACTTCAGTTTATCTTATCTCCATGAAATGCCTCCCAGTCCTCATCTCTGTCTCTCTTCTCCCTTTCCCTTTATCTTTCCATCAGATATTGAATTCTGGCTTCTGGTCACAACATTCTGACATAGGATGCTGTGTTTAGAAAACAACAATATTAACAATCCCCAAACACTGGTAGCTTCCCCTAGCCAAAGATCCAGATTTCATGCATGTGGAATCCCTAACATTCTCTCCTATGCTTTCTTGGGGAGTCTGGTGCATCTGGACTCACTCACTTATCTGCTAGATAGAAGGAGTTATCTGATTTACAAATTCTGGAGAAGGTACAAAGAAGAGCTATAAATTGATCAAAGCTATGGAAGGGCCTGAGCCATGCTGAGAGATCAGTGGTTAATGTCATGCAGTTTGGAGATTACAGGGTGGGATGTTGGGTGCAAAGAAAGATCTAGGGGAGAAGAGGCTGCCCTTGCTCTCCCTGAAAACAATGCTGAGGCCCTTGGGGAAGAATGTGTTCAGATGAGCAGGACCAGAGAACTATGTAGCTGCTTTAAGAGGCTGAAGGGATGCTCTCACATCTTGCTGCTCAAGCATTTAGGTTTGCTAATGCCTTGTTTTCTGCCCTGAGGAAAGTGGCCAGTAGCTCTAATTCCCTGAGGAGTAATTTTTGTGATGAGACTTTTGCACTAGGTGAGAAGAGAATCCAGTTCCTAGAGTGAACTCTTGCTGCAACAAGAGCAAGAGGAGAACCAGGTCTGGAAAGGAATTCTGAAAGAGTGGTTGCAGCTCTCTGTGCCTCCAGAGACAGATCCTGTGACCCACAGAGGTGGAGTTCCTCTGCCACTGGTTGTCAGCTGCCATGCTGCTTCCACATCTTTATTCCTAGGCAGTAGGGAGAGCTCCTTCAAATAGGGAGTTTTACTCCATCTGTATAGACTTCAGAGTGATGGAAAACTAAAGCAAACCCCAAACCCTCCACCACAACCCCCAACAGAAGACTTCTTATCCTTTCTTAGCCCAAAGAGCAGGATAAGATTCCTCAGGCTGGCAAATGCAACAAAACCCAGGGTGGGGGAAAAAATGCAGCATTCAGTCAATGTTTAAACCCAGGTCTTGGGAAGCACTTTTACTCTTTGGGTAAGATCTCACAGCAGGGCCAGGGCAAGTTGTCTTGGCCAACATGCTGTGGATCTGCAGTTCCTCAGCAGGACTGAGATGGCTCTGTTGCTTTGGAGTTGTTTTCCCTGTTGATTTGGATCTGATTTCTCTTTTGGAAGGTGAGGGAGAGAAGAGCCAGGTGAGGCAGATCCAGGAAGGGCTGGAAATACAGATCCACTAGGGAGCATCTGTGGGCTGGGTGTCTGAAGGGTGCTGCTTTCAGATGCCAGCTCTCAGGCTTTGGGGTTGTTTCTACTGTAACTATAATTAGGAAGGAAGGGGAGTGGGGGGCTCTTTGTTTATTTAGGCTGAGAGCTTTAAGATAAATGACAGCTCTGAAGATGCTTTTCAGCACTTCATAAATCAACTGCCAGCTGGCCAGTTTCACCTCTGAAATGTCTCCTGCTTTTTTTCTTTCCTTTTTCCACCCCCCCCCCCCCCCTTTTTTNCCCCCCCCCCCCCCAACTTTGGAAAGCTGGTAACTCCAAAAGGAAAACTATCTGCCAGAGAAATCACTGTGATGAGGAATCTGTGCATTTGGGGGAAGGGGAAATGACTTCATCTTTGAAAGCCTGGAGGTGTTTCAAAATCCTAGCCCCATTGCCTCATGGCAATTCCTGAATTTAAAGCCAGGAGAAGGCTTCTCCACTGGGAATTCGCAAAGGCCAGAGGCACCCAGCAGACTGACTGACACATCCTCAGCTGGCATTCTGCTGAGTTCATTTAATGCTTCTCTTTTGCTGTCTCACTCAACACATCCAGAGATTTTACTGCTGTTCTTTTTCCTTAGCTGGCTTGCTTGGATTCCTGCTCAGCTCATGGGATGGTTTGTGCCAAGGACCCAGCATCTCCTTCCTCCAGAGTGAGGCAAGATTCCTGCTGAGACCTTGCTGACAGCCATGAAGTCTCTGCAGGCAGGAGTGCACGCTTAGGGAAGGTTCTGGATTGTTCTCCAACCTCATTGCCAAGCCTGGAATCACATCTTGTCTGTGTACAAGGGTTGGGTATGGTGCAAAACGTGACTGAGGCCTTTGGGTCTTCAGACAAGTACTGGCAACATCTGTGGTGGTTGAATTTGAAGCTCCCAGCTTGTTAGGTCTGTGCAATCTGAAGGGACAGAGTTGTTCTTTGGGTTTGGAACTGAATTCCAGACTGAAGACAATAGTTTGTGTTTAGACTGTAACTCAAACTAAACCTCACAGCAGAGGAAGAGAACATTGCTGGTCTAATCCTGCTTGACATGAGCATCTGAGCAGAGTTAACTGAAGCACAGCATCCTACTGCAGTGGGTGACAGGGATCCCCAGACAACCAGAGGGACACAGCAAGAGGGATGCTGGCCCTAGCTGTTGGAACAGGGAAGAGAACAATGTTGCCTCCAATAGTCACAAAACCCCTGCCTGAATGGAGTCCTGCCCTAGAAATCTCCTTCCCAGAGTCCCTTCCCAGGGTCACCATGGCTCCACCCAGCAGAGGCACATGGCAGGGGAAGGAAGTACCAAAAATGATGCAGCAGTTAAGACTTCCCAGCTGCCCAGTTAAAGCAGGGTCAGCAGGCTGGCCTGAGGAGTTGGGCTGGGAGATGATAGATGGCTCCATGCTCTACAGCCAAGGAATGGCACTGTTGGCAGCAGCATTTCCAGTGTAACCCTGGCCCTCTGATCTCCAAACCCTCACTGGGGCAGAATGTCAAAGCCCTGTGGCTAAAAGCCTGGATTAGACCAACAGACATATGGAAGGAGGAAAGGAAAGGGAATGAGCAATCTGCCTGTGAAAGATGCTGCTAAAATAGGCCCTGGAGTTCTTCCTAGCTGGGTGTTAAACTTCCTAAAGATGTGGGACATGTTCCTCCTCTATCAAGTGTGAGGTTTGGGGCATTTAAACTTCACCATGAATGGAGCAGCCAGGAGCTCTGGCTACAGATCAACTTAAATACAGCAGAGACAAAAGGAAGGAACAGAATGAGCAGAAAATCATGGGAAAAGGAGACAAAAGACTAACAAAACTCCATAAAGCTTTTAGCTAGACCTTCAGAGGTTATAAAGCTGCATGGAACTCAGGTGTCATATCACAACATTGCTGAGAAAACTGCACTTAAATGATCTAGCTTCTGAGCTGGTGTGAATTGGCTCAGCTCCACTGACCTCTTGTAAACCACAGAGAATAATGGGGAGAAGTTTCTTTTCCAATAGGAAGTGGGAAGACTGACATGTTTTACAAAGGGGCCTAGAAAACCTCCAAGCACTGGACAGTCTCCACCTGGTTGCATGAAAGCAGTCTCTACATTTTTCAAACTCCACCAGGGCTTTCATCTCTGCTCCAGTTCACATTTCCTTGTGAGGTTGTCCAAAGAAATGCACTCCTTGGCAATAAGCTGAACAGTCACCACAAAAAACTTAACAGGACCTTGATGTGGCTTTGCAAAAACCCCAAGCCCTCAGCTGCTGAGCCTCACGAATTTTTCCTCCTCAGCAGATGTGAAAGGGGAGACTGAAGCTTGGCAAACATTTGCAGAGATGGATAAAGTTCCTGCTGATGGCCTGATTCTCATTTGCATGAAACTGTCCTGCAAAAGAAAGTGCCTCTAAAGGGTGTGCAGAAGGAATTCATGCAAAGGGACCTTAGCAGGGCTGAAAATCAGACTGCCAGTCTCCCCAGGCAGAGGAGCAGTATAAATACAATTAACTTACCTTTCTGGATTGCAGTCCAAACCCCCTGATATTTGCTTATCTGTGTAACCCTCTTATCAATACCAAATTCTTTCACCAGCAGCCCTTGTGACAGCCACAGACTCTGTCTTCAGATTCCTGATTCTCCTGATGGTTAATGTGTGCTGTGATAGCATCTAGAAGCTGATTTTTTTTCCTGAGGCAGAACCTTATGTTCAAGCACACAAAAGCTAGAAGGTTCTTAGTCCAGAAGGTTTCCTATTTTGCAGGGTAGTACAACCCAAAGACCAGGTTTGGGATTTTCTTCTCCCAATGGTGAAAGAGTAGCTGTGATAGCAGCAGCTTCTAGCTCTGAGGCTCATGAAGCAGGAGGTGGTTGATCTTAGAACTGATCTACACTTCCAGAAACTGGAGTAACTTAGAACCTTGTGCATCCTGACCACACATGGGTAGATTAGGTGGAAGCAACCTGACCCCTGCCTTGCTCAAAAACCACCATAGAGAACTACTTCCATGGTTTCCAACTTTGGGAAGAGGGGAAAGTGTTTTTACAAGGTTTGAGGCATTTCCTTCTCTGGTGATACTGGAGCTGGACATGACAGAAGTGGTGACAGTTTATCTGGAGATGCTGCTGTGTTCATTAAGAGAGGCTGTTGCTGTTTATCTGCATCTTGTCTGCAAAATCAGGTGTTCAGAAGACAAATCCTCAATGTTGTCAGCATGTTGTAGTGTTAGTCTGGAAAGGGACAGGTTTTCAGAGGAGCTCCTCCAGACCCTGAAGCTGGAGATGCTCCTCCTCCTGACAAGAGCTTTCTTGGTGTGAGGGAAACCACCCTACTTCTGAAAGAAAATCTCTTTTCTTCCACCCAAAACTCCATCCAGGAAAAATGAGAAAATATTTAAAGCCTTAGAGCAACTCTGGAAAACTTGCCTTGGGCAGAAGGATTTATCCAGGCAGCTGAGTCCTCAGGGATGTGGGAGATCTCCTTGGCTTGGAGAAATGAGCTTACACTGAAAATAGGAATGAGAAGATCTAACTTCCACAGGACACCACCTCTCTAGCTGTCAGAATACTTAGAACCTGCTCCAGCTACCTCAGAATCTCAGATCTGCCAATGACAATGACCTTTTCCTGCAGAATTCTGTGTCTCCAGCCAAGTCTGACAGCTATCAGCAGTCCCTTCTCACACCAGTAACTCTCCTCTGATCCAGCTCTTCTTTCTTCCAGCCTGGTAAATCCTGCTCTGCCCTTTAGTCCAACTGAAGCCTGACTGTTCAATGCTCTGTGAAGTGACCCAACAGCTGGTCAAAAGCAGAACATTTATCTTTATGAAGAAGATGAGCTTGCATTTTGAGGGTAGAAAGATGACCATGTTTGTCATCCTTCTGACACAGCTTCTTTTTTTCCATCTAAGCCAACAGTCTGAGCTTGCATTCCTGATTTGCCATTTTTCTCCCTATGAAATGCCTCAACCTGACACAATGGATTAGTTACTCTGAGATTTCAAAGCCTCAGCCAGCTTCTCAGCAGCCAAGAGCACTTGTTGAGGAAAGGGAAATCAATATGATGAGAGAAGCAGGCATGTGTGATTTAAAAGAGACCATTTTAAAGTCATTGACTCCACTTCTCTCTTGCCTTGTCCTTTCTATGTGACCTGCATGTTCTATGTTTTCACAGTGGTGAAGGAGGGTTGCACAGCTAAAAAGGATGTCAGAGGGGAACAGACAGCAGAGGGCTGAGTCCTGAGGTGTATGTGAGCAGGTTTGATTGCTAAAAGATATTACACCCTCTCTGCTCCTTTCCAACCCATACACTGGCTTTGGATAATTGCCCCTTGTACCTAGTGCCCCTGCCCCATAGCAAACAGTGAAACCCCCCATAATTTGGGGCCAGCAGCCTGCTGGGTGGCTGAAAATTCATGCAATCCCACAGAACAAAACCTGCAGCTTAACTTGAGCATTGCCACCACCACATCCATTCATTATGACAGAGCACAGAGGTCAGCAAACATCTTGTCTGAAGTGATCTACAGGATTCCCAGGGTCCTAAAACTGCAACAGGACCAGATCATTATTTCTTCTGGCTTAAGACTCTCCCCAGGAGACACATCACTAGCTGCTGCTCTGCAAGGTAGAAGAAACCTCTGCAAATGCAGTTATCAAATCACCTCCCCACAAGGAAACTTTCTCCCTGATACCCATTAGTTAAAGGCCAGTTTATACCCTTCAGCATGAAAGTTTATAAACTGAACAAACCTCTGTGTCTGAACATTTCCTTTCCCTCTCCCTCCTTTGCTGTATTATCAGAAAGGGCTGGTGTTTCTTGCTTGAACTGCTTCTAACAGCAATCCCTTTAAATATCCACGTTAAAAAGTTGACCTATGTGCTTAGCATTCACCTTCAAAGCCCCCAAGCCCCTGGAAAAACAAAGGACACCTTCTACTGGGGTTAGACCAAGGTTTAAATCAGCCTCAAGATATGAATAATCTCCCATCATTCTCTCTTTTTCCTAGGATGGATGGGTAGGGAAAAAAAGAGGAAAGGAAAAAAAAGAGGGGAAGAAATTCCTCCCTATTTAGCATCTCCTGGTCCCTTGAACACAAGAACCACTTGACCCTTTTGCATAAACTTCTGTTAGCTCCTGCCAGCTGGATCCCATGTCCTGCAGCACTCTGTGCACAGGGGGTATCAGGCAAAGCACAGATCATCTGCTGACTGCTGGGCAGCTGCTCACCCACCCGAGAGCAGAGTGTGCTTATCAGGATGCTGCACCTCCAGACACCAACAGCAGAGTGACAGCAGGACCTGCCTGTGAAATGAGGCCAAGATAAATGATGTATTGCCCTCATCCCTAACAGCGTGGCCCAGACAGAAACCAGGTGGAGGGGAGGGAGCCAGCACCTTCTGTAAACAATCCTCTGTCTCAGCTGAAACAGCTCTAGGCTGAGATGTTGGATTAAGAAAGTGGTTCTTGCCCTGGACAGAAAGTTAAAGGGCAGGGGTGATAATGCACTGATGGCCAAAGGTGGTTGGGGGAACTTAGCCATTATTCAGCAGTGGTTCATTTGACCTGGCAGGAGAACATCTGATATCTAAACAGTCCCACTCATCCTGAAGCACTCAAAAACCTCTACACTAAATATTTGATGCCCTTGTTTGATAATGTTTATTTTGCTTTCTCCCCACCTGTGAGAGGCAAATATGCTGTGAGTGGGGAAAACATGGGGTAGCACATACCAGAGATAAACCACCAGTGTGTGATCTCTTTAAAACAGAGATTTATGAGACATATTGTGAAGCTGACTGGGCAAAAAAAAATTAGGGAATTTACTACAGGGCCCAGTTCTGCATTGGTCTAAATGCCAGCAGCAACCTGTGAGCTCCCAGACCTTCCCTTGAGACAAACCTGTGCAAATCATGGCACACTTCAGCTGACTCACAATTTACTACCAGGATTTTGATTGGCATTGTCCCAGCATCAGTTTCTCCACTTCTGCATGGATGGAAAGGGAAGGGTAAAAGGTGAATTGAAGTCAGTCTCATCTCCCTGTATCTGAGATAGTTCTACCCCTTCTCACCACTGCACTGCAAGTTAAAACAATGGGGATACAGTCATGGTTTCTGAGTTGCCCACTCTCTCTTGCCTCTGCTCTCTCCTTGTGTGATTTTGTAGTTGATGGAGTGATGCCTAATTGCACCAAGACTCAGAGCACCCCAGATTCCAAGGAGGAACCACTGCCAAGGTTGTAGCCATCTCCATCTAAGCTGATTGCCCAGAAACTCTTTCCAGTCAATACAGACACTGAAAACTAGAGGGTGATTCACCTGACCAGACATGACCTCCTCTAGAAGGAGATGGATGGTGCCCTGGACTCTGCTCCCTACACACCACAGTTGCCCTGGTTAGAAAGGGAAGGCAGCCCAGACAGAGGTGGTGTTGTTACAAACACCCACATTTGATGAAAGGAGTCCTAGCCTTGCTGTCTGAGGCTGCCAGTGCAGGGATAGGTTTGTCAGGGGTTTTATAAGCTGATTAGCTCTTCATTCAAAAGGCTCTTCTGGACCAGTTCCTGGAGGCTCCTTCTCCTCGCCAGCTCTGAGAGCAGTTTGGCCAGCAAGTCCTCCAGTCTCCTGAAGAGCTCCAAAATCCTGCAAGGCTTCCCCAGCCTTTAAAGGAGAAGTAGAGCTTTCTCTTCAATGCTCTTGGCAAACCAAGCCCCTCCTTTCCAGCTTTTAATACCAAGGCATTTACCACACATGAGGAGAACACACTCTGTGGGCTGGTTTCTTTCTCCACCTCATTTGAAAATAGCCCCTGGCCTTTTGAAGTCTTGGCCTCTGCTCCAGGATGTGTTTCCTTTCCAGACAGAAAGAACTCTGGTCTTCTAAGTTAGAACTGGCATTGTCTAGTGGTTACTTCTGAGGACCAGAGGTCTTGGGGGTCTGTTCTGATTTTGCCCCTGGGCAGGAAAGAAAGCCACATTGACATCTTTTGCCTCCATGTTCTTGTTTGTCAAAGGCACAGCCAAACCCCTGCTGCACAGGTTGCTTTGGTCTCCTTGGCTACTATTTCACATTCTCAGATTCATGTTTAAAAACTCTTTATTAAAAGCAAGAGCTGGCTGTTGCCTTCTAACCAAAAGTAAACAGCAGAGGTGGTCATGGTGCTGCTTCTATTGCTCTTGATCTGAGATAAACCCCTTTTTTTTTATCTGCTGGGCTATTAGAAGCACACCTTTCCTTGTGAAAGTTCAGGTGAAATTGGGATAAAAGCTGGAAAGGATGAAGGCTGTAAGTATGTTTAAAATGTTATCTGTTCTTTCTCAAACATGTCTTTCCAGCTCAGGTATTTACATGCTGATAACCTTTTGGTCCCAATGGTGCTACAGGCTTTGTGCCTTGTATTTCAAAACTGATAAGACATTGAAAGATGTGGAGCCTCCAAGAAACATTATGAAAAACAATCCTACCCCTTCTCCCCCAAGTTCCTTAGCTTATTGTGCTACTTGGCACACTGAATTTCTGGAAATTATTTACTGTAGGAGATCTTTTGCCCTAAAGAATGTAGGAAGGAGATAGAACTTTGAGGACTGATGGAGAAGAGGAGACATAACTGCTTTTGTTATTCAAAGGTTTGGTCTTTGTTCTCCCTTTGATCTGCCACTCTCAGAGATTCCTTCCTATCAGCAGATCAAGGAGAATTTTTATCTTGCTGGAAGCCTTTGCCTGTGTGCTGTTATTTTGTATTAAAATCCTTTTGCAGTAATACCAGAAGAAGTTCTGCAACCATCTCTGTCTGCTTTGTCTTGGAGGAACTGACCAGACAAAAAACCTTCATGGTTTGGATGTTTTAAATCAGCTAGTGAGTAAATGGCCTTGGAATGCTTCTCCCCCACCTCCTTTTTGTGCAGTGATGTGGCCACACTATAGAAGAAGATTTAGCTCAAGAGTAGAAGTTTAACACTGTTGGACATATCTGAAAGCAGGGGAAGGTCATGCTACTGCTTGGCTCTCACCAGCCTGGTAGGTATTGAGAATAAACTGTCTCTGATGGAATATAAAATGAGTTCAGCAGACCTAAGGCCAAGCAGAAGTGCAGTTTTGCTGTAAAAAATAAAGGGGAACAAACACAAAGAGCAAAAGCCATTGCAAGTGGCAGTGTCTAGCACAGCCTGGAAACCAAGTGAGTTACTGACACTGGATTCCCATTCCTCAAGATCAGGAAGAGAAGGAACCTTAGCATGGTGAAACTTGCCCTGCCATTCCCCACCTTATGAATGAACACAAGGGCCCATTCTCCTGCAGCCTTTACCCTGGCACCTCTCACAAACTCTCCTTTTAGTGAACAAGAAGAAGGAATCTAGAGGGAGATAAGCAGCTCTGAATTTACTGGCAGAAACCCCAGCAGTTTCACCTTGGTTCTGTCAACTTCTGGTCACTGCATTCAGTTTTTCTGTTCAAGCAGCTGGTAATTTTATGAACTGAGTTTTAAACTTGCACAAAAGCCTTTGGAAGGAGCAAAATTTAGACTGTTAAGCTGTTGAAATGACTCTGACACTGACCTGAAATACTCTGCTCTTGCATAGACAGAGCCCAGAAGGCACTCGGAAGCCGAGCAGATACTTTGCACGCATCAGATGCATTAGTTTAGTGCCAGGTATCCTTGTGCTTCCCTGAATGTTTCTCCTGACTGAAAGATGATGACCACTGAAGACAGCTAATACATTGTGCTTCATCTGGAGTAGAGTCCAGCCCAGCAGGGTACTGAGGCCTTGGCACAGCGACAGTTAAGTGAGCCAGATGAGGTTCCAGTCATACCTTTCATAGCCAAGACTGTGCACTTGATTTATGTCCAGTGCTGATGATGACAGAAAAGTGCAGGCTAGTTAAAACAAGGCCCTTGGTGTATTTCATGTATGACTGGGCAAAGCTTAACACAGCAGGTCAAAGACATAGCAAAAATTCAGGTCCTTAATAAATATCCACTTCTGCATCTCACTGAAAGGCTGCAGAGGGTATCACCCTCCCGAGCTTGGCACTGCCTGCAAGCTGCAGATTCCTGCTCTTGGCCTCTGTCCCCACAGTGCAGCACCAGCCAGTTGACCTTAGACCACTTTCATCAGCTGTTCAAACTGGCCTGGGGAGTG
This sequence comes from Galbula dea, assembly GCA_013399015.1. Lineage (NCBI taxonomy): Eukaryota > Metazoa > Chordata > Aves > Piciformes > Galbulidae > Galbula > Galbula dea. The sequence goes on from VWZX01003876.1 coordinate 359,559, forward strand.
CTCAGGACACCCTTCCTGCAGGCAAAGCTTGCTGCCTGCTCAGTTCCAACACTAGCAACCTCACAGACAGCTGGGAATTGGTCAACCCACCTATTGTGTCCTCAGGAACAGCTAAACAGGCTTGGTCCAACATACCTGAGGAAAGTCACTTCCTTCCCAGCTGCAGGAGTGGCAGCAAAGGGCAGAAGCCTCTTGAGACAGTCCAACCAACCATGGCACTTCTGATGTCTTCGACTGTAAGGTGCATGAAGCAGGAAGCATCTCCCCTTCACAGCACCCAGCAGAGCAAGAGCCTCACCCTCCTGGGAAGTAGTGTGCACAGCACAAAACCTTATCTCAGTCTTTCCCTCCCTTCTTCCCCTTCTTATCTTAAGAAAAACCAAAGATTTTGTGTTCAGATCATATTATTTGTGGGGGCTCTTTTTTTGATGGAGCAGCAGAAAGAATATTAAATGCACAAAGAATGCCTGCTGATTTTCATAGCACTATCAATTTCCTCTCCAGCATGGAGGAGAGGCAGGGGCTGGGTCAAGGGAAAAAAGATTTACTTTTCCTTGATATGCAACAGCCTTGGCAGCACAGTTGTGAATTTGTACTGAATTTGCAATAAGCCATTCAAAAAAATCTCCCCTAGAAGACTTTATAACTTTGCAGGCAACCAACCTCCACAGTCAAGCCTTACAACACAGCTTGTGACTTCATAACTGTGAAATAAATCAGCAAAGGGGCATATTAAAATCATTTGTATCAGCAGGGATGGATTTAAAGCCCAGCTCCTCATCCATCAACGAGATGCTTTCCTTTGCTAGCATATTCCTCCAAACTGCAGGAAAAGCTTGGCCAAATCCATTAATAACAAAGAGAAGAGAGCAAATGGACAACACAAAAGTGGAAAAGGAGTCTCAAAAACTTCTTTTTCTTTGCAAGATGCCCTCCAAAAATAATTAAGGGAGAGAAATGCTGCTGTGACTTTTGATCTTCTCTTGGAGATTTGAATTTTATTGGATTTGGGGGCATGGAGGAACGATTGATCCTTGGGAAATCGCTAGAGGAATGGAAATCGGGGGTGCAAAGGGAAAGACTTTTTCCACTTTTTTCCCCCTTTTCCCCCCTCCTTTGGGCAGTGGATATTTGGGGCTAGCAGGGAAAGACCCAGTCGGGGGCGGGGGGAGCGATCCCTGGGCTCCTCTGCTGGGACTCCTGCAAACTGCAGCAGGGCTGGCAGCAGCTCCAACCTCTCCTCCGGGAGAGCAATGTGGTTAGAAGACTCCAAAACCAGTTTGTTTGGGGTGTTTTATCGAGAAGATTTAGCATCGCCTTTGAAATGTGAGAGTCTCTAAAGGCTACTGGGAGGAGCAGTGTGTCCTTCACCCTGAATTGGCATTTAAATGTGAATTATCTCGGATCCTTCCGTGGGAAACACAATTAAAGGGTCATTAAGAAAGCATTTTTCTCCTGTTCTTTTCGGTAATAAACGAGTTGGGCTCCGTGTTTCCGTGCTGAAGCACGCGGAAAGTCCGCGGCCCTTGGACATACGAATCAGAGCAAAAGGGAATCCAGCCGGGAACGGGATTTAATCGGAAAAGAGATTCCAACTGGGAAAGGGATTCCCAGCACTGCTCCTTTTCCTGCCAGCAATGCCAACAGTTACAAGTGTGTCACGTTCAGAGTAACTCACACAGAGAAATATTTCGTAGTAGTAACTGAACACATTAAAAATAGCCTTCCTTTCCCCGAGACATATTCATAATGTAACCCAGGTTAATTTTTTGGTTTGAGGGAAAATGTTCTCTCCTAAATGACAGAAATTCTTTGGGAAAGGCTTTTTTTTGGGGGGGAGGTTTTTCATCGTTTAGGTTGGCAAGAAAATGAGACTCTTTGAACTTAGCAAAAGTTAGAGCGACGTTGGTTTTAGACGAGAAACAGTTTGGTTCACAGGCTTTTTGCAGTGCCAGCTCCTCTATTTGAAGTCAGCAGCGTTTTCTCCTTCTGTTAACGCTGGGGTATTTTTTTTTTTTTTGCTCTTTCCCCACATACAGCTTAGTCCTGTGCTGTCTCATGCAGAAAAAGGTTGGGAAAATATGGACAAAACCCAGGAGGGACTCCAAGCACCCGCTGCTGAGCTGGAGAGGGAAAAGCAAATCAAATATTCGGGTAGTGTTGATGAATGAAGGAAGAAACTAAATAAAGACAAATTGAGGTAAGATTTCCACCAGGTAAGTTTTCCACTGAACTAACTCCTGAATTAACCAACGGATTTGTTAATGGCTATAAAACTCTGGAGGATATTCTCCTGATCAGGAGAATCGTGGGACATTTCCCACCCTATCACCCCTTCCCCTTTTTTCTTGGGTTGGTTTGGGTTCGTTTGGATTGGATTGGATTGGATTGGGTTGGTTGGTTGGTTTTGGGGTTTGGTTTGTTTTGTTTTTCCTCTCCTTATGTTTTGCCACCTCACCAAGTTGTTTAGTCAACAGGGACTGTGACAACCTCCAGAATTCTGTAGTCATTAACAAATCCGTTAAATCTCATCGGATTAGCTGCATGGCGGCTAAAAGGGAGCTCACCTTCCTCGTGTCTGGTTTGAAGAGACACCTCAGGTATGATTGGGTGGCCATCCTGTGTGAAAGGGCTGCGGATTCACAACACAGACCTCACACTCCCCTTGTTCGGAGATGCTCTGCTCAGGTATCAAAGGGGTGCAAATATCCCTCAAGGTGGTAGATCCTCAAACAAAAGTTCTTGCCGAGGGCTCTGGGGACAAACCCTGCTCTCCTGGGGACCCTTCAGCTACCAGGCAGAAGCTCTTACCCCCGGCTCTGACCCCAAACCCTCTGAAAACTCGCACAGGCTTTTTGCCAAGCCCCTAGACAGTCAGCAGGTGCCCAAAAGAAAGCTCTCTCTGGTTTTACCAGAGACCCAGTGGCCTGGACAGGGGCAGATTCGGCTCCCACCATATCCCTGAAACATCTCAGGTCTCTGGACAGTCCCCGGCCCACCCTCGTTCCGTCAGTCACCTCACAGAGCTGCACTGGGTACAGAGCCACTTATTTTAATCCCTTGCCATCAGATAGAGTTTTACCCATTAAAAATTCAGATTTCTATACTATGTCATATGGAATATATATGTGTATATTTTATATTTCTTTTATTTAGAGACATGTTTAGTTTCTATTTTTACATTTGATGTACGTAGTATTATTCTATATTTGGTTTCTACTTAATTTTTATTAACTATTTAATTATTTTTCTCCCTTTTCTCTCCTGTTGCAGTTTTTACAGTTGTATGAAGCTCACAGGGTTGTACCTTGTCACCCGCGCCCCCCCTCCCCCCCCCGGGGCAGAGTAAACGTCCATGAACTATCCACCCTCCCGGCAGGGCTGACCTGTGCTCTCTGCACTGAAAAGCAGCTCCTGCCTTTTCTTGGTGTCTCCTCCCTGGCCCAGGGCTTTTTTTTCTTTTTCTTTTTTTCTTTTTTAACCCCAAATAATTTTTCACAGCAGCCTCCTGGCTGGGAGTGCTGAGTGCTGGCCATGGCAAGGGCTGACTGGGATGCAGAGACCCAGGCTTGACCTCATCTCTGGTCCTCAGGCCAAGCTGGGCCAATCTTTGGGTGAATTCATTTCAGGTTGAACTTTGTGTGAACCTGGGCCCGAGGGGAAGGGAACCCGACAGAGCAAGGCTGATGGAGGCAAGTTCTGAGCAAACCCATCAGCCTGAGTAAATATTGAACAAGTCCATGGGGTTGAAATGGAGCTGTCAGACCAGTGTAAACTGAAAGGATAGGTGAGGCCTCTGAAGAGCAAGGAAACATTTTGTACACTCACTTCTGCAATTGTTCCTTCCACCTGAGCCCTTTGCCCCAGACCTCATCTCACCTGCCTGAGAGGCTAAAGCAACCTGGAGGCTGATCCCTGATGAAATATCTCTGTTGGTGGAAGTGCATGGCTGAGGGGCAGAGGGGTGAGGGAGGAGAGAGGGAGGGGGTGGCACCATGGGGTGACCCTTTCCATGTAATGAGGCAGGAGTGACCAGCCAGGGTCAGACATCAGGCAGCAGATTGGAGCTTCTTGATTTAAATCCAAGTGACCTGTGCAGCATCAATCTTGAAAAATAAATATATTGTATATTTGATACAAATGCAAGTGAAACACATTGTCTATAAATATATATACAGGAAAGATGGGGGGAACTCTTTATCAGGGAGTATAGGGACAGGACAGGATGAGGGCTAATGGTTTTATACTGAAAGAGGCTAAGGTTAGACTAGATAGTAGGAAGGAATTCTTTATGGTGAGGGTGGTGTGACACTGGAAGAGGTTGCCCAGAGATGTTGTGAATGTCCCATCCCTGGCAGTGTTCAAAACCAGGTTGGATGAGGCCTTGAACAACCTGGTCTAGTGGGTGGCATCCCTCTCCACGGCAGGAGGGTTGGAACCAGATGATCCTGAAGGTCCCTTCCTATCCAAACCTTTCTGTAAATCTGTATAATCCAAAATAATATATATGCCCAGTTCCTAGAACCCAGACCAACCATGGTGCCAGGGCTGTGGGACACAGGTAGTTCCTGGGGATAGGGAAGGTCTGTTGTGTCTAAAGACTCTTCTGCCCAATGGGGATCTGAGGACAGCTGCATTCAGCAAGCTCTTCCCATGGGCTGTAGATCTTTGGCCTGGTTCTCAGGGATTTTAGTGACACCTAAAAATGTACTCATGTCAAAATGCTGAGAAAACTTAGCAGGCATGAAAATCCCTCCTGGTTTACCTGATTTAGGGTGTGCCAGCTCCCTGGGCAAGGTATGTGTGTAAGCAGGTGCATAGGCACCTTGCTGCCTTGGGGCCACTCACAGAAGATGGATCAAACTCCATTTCAGTTCTGACTCATTCTGTGATGAAAACTTTTTGCCCTCATCCTGCTCTGGTTTTGCCAAGAGCTGGGAAAGAGGTGGCCCTTGAGTAGTTTTTCTATGTGAAACAACTTTGGAGAAACCCAGAAGGCTTCCTCCCCTCTTCTCCTCCACTTCAAGGCATCAAAGGCTTTTAGGGGGCCAGCAGCATCTCAACCCAGCTACAGTAGAGTCACCGAGGGGGAGGTTTTGTCACCAGACAGAGACCTCCAGGAAAGCTTCACACTTTCAGTGCAAAGAGGAGTAGGGTTTATAGCAGCCACCAAAGTGGAGTTGAAAGTAAAGAAATCCTCAGGGTATTATTATTATTATTTTTTAATAGAAAGTCTTCTTCTGAGATCAAAAGAGCCTCACATTGTGAGAACAAATGCTTTAGGGAGAAGAGAAACATTTCACACCAAGGGGTGAGGAACAGATGGCCCAGGAATAGCTGCCACCAAGCCAGAGCACCGGGTGTGCTCCTCAGGTCTGCTTAGAGAGCAGAGCCAGCAAGAGGGTCTCTGGGCATCCCCTCCCTGTCCCTCCTCCCCCAGAGGGACAACAGCTCCAACACCACCACTGCCATCAATAATTTACACCGTTATGTTTCTTTAACTGGGAATTGCCCCTTCCTTTGGGATATTAAAAGAATAAATCTCCATTAAGACATGGCTTTGTGTGTGAGCATACAAAGAGACTTGGCTAATTTCTCTGCTCATGAAAAATGCAATACCAGGGACCCATGGCCAGACACATGTGGAGATAGGGGAATATACCAGGTTAAAAATAGCCACTGGGAATAGACTGGATTATAAATAGCCACGTTGTTGAGTGGGACTTCTATAAAACAAAGAAGTGCTTGTAGACCTAGTATTTGGGATAAAGCCTGGCTATGGCAATAGGGCTGAGCCTCAACAGGGACTTCTGCATGTGGGTGTGCAGGGACATGTATGTGCCTCTTTCTGTGTGGTCTACACCAATGTTCTATGGGAAGGAGTATGTGTCCCTGTCCCCTGTGGACACATAGGCACCTGTGAGGCTCCTGCAGCACTGGTGCCCACTCTTTAGCTGCTTTCCTGTCTGTTGGGTGGACACGGGTGGCCTTTACCGGAGCATCTGCTACTGGCCACGGATGTCCTGGTGTGGCCTTTCCAGCAGGCTTCTGCTTCACAGCGGTGGGTTTGGGGCTCTTGAGACAAAAGGGAGCGTGAGAAACTTGGAAGGAGAGCGGGAGGGGGAAGAAGAGATGAGCTGTGTGCGGTGATGGTTGTTAGAGGAAGAGGTCGGACAGCAAGAGGGGCAGAGGGAACGGGGTGGGGGGAGCCCGGAGGGGGTTACATATGTAAGGGCACATAGGCACCGGCTCTGCGGATCCTTCCGGAGACTCCCTTTGAGTTTCAAATGGGAGCTGGAAGCCTTTGTTGTGCCCGACACACTGACACACCAGGACCCTCCTTGCTGTCCTTGCCTTTTTCCGCTCTGCACGGCGGGGCTCAGCTCTCCCGGGGAGACCCCGGGCAGCCTCCGGCCGAGGGGCAGAGCAGGACCCGGAGACATAACCGGGGGGAACTGGCTCGGTGGACGCCCACCAGTTTTCTGAGGCACAAGGTCCAGTTCCAATCAGCCGGCTTCGATCACACAGGGCCAACAAAATCTTCAGTCGCACTGGTTGAATGCATAGGTTAAACCAAGCTGACTCACACCCAACAGGTTATAAAGTCAATCTGATTGCCTGTGCTTTTTTACTCCCCACTCCTGATGTTTTGTAGACTGCTAATGTAACAAAATCCTCTCTTTTCTTTTCTTTTCTTTTCTTTTCTTTTCTTTTCTTTTCTTTTCTTTTCTTTTTTTTCTTTTCTTTTTTTTCTTTTTTTTTCTTTTCTCTTTTCTTTTCTTTTCTTTTTTATTTTCTCTTTTATTTTCTTTCTTTTCTTTTTTCTTTTTTCCCCTTTTTTTCTCTTTTCCCCCCTTTTTCCTTTCCTTTTCCTTTCCTTTTCCTTATCTCTGAGCTAATTAGACTCTCCGAAATCGTTTCTTTCTAGCAAGGGAGGTGTGTTAGCTAGGAGAAGATGGCACTGCCGGGGAAGAGCGATGCTCTGTAGCCCAGGGACCCCCGGACGAGCTTGCCCGGGGCAGCTCTCTCTGCAGCTGCACCAGGTACTTTGCTCATTCCTCGCCCGGCTCACGCCCCCACCGAAAAGATTTGCAAATTTGACGAAGGCAGAACAATAGTTTCTCCTGGCGGCCTCTTTGTTTACTTGTTTAGAAATCCCAGAGGCGTTTCGAGGTAAAAAGGTCATAGCCATACCCAGGCTCGCTGCCTCCTCCTGGTCCCGGCCCTCCGTGGACTGCTCTCGTGTGTTACCATACTGGGGGAAAGACCCTTTCAAAGGTTACCTTGGCAAGCTGAAGGAAGGAAACCCAACTGATGCTTCGTTTAGGGTTAAGTCACCCCCACAGAGCTGTTCTGTATAAATGAAAAACCCTTTTGGACCCCACCCCGCACCCCAAGTCCATTCCGGTTGATGTTGCTGCTCCAGTAACACAGATCTGCTTCTGTGCCGGGATGCTAACACTGAGGATGAGGGTAATGAGGATGATTTTCTGTTCTCCTCAGACCTCATTGCTCTGTGAAACAACTCCCCGTGGAGAGCTCTGTGCCCCTCTCCGGTCCTGTCGGGCTCTGACAGCCATTGGAGCAGAGACGAGTGCCGGGCCCGGTCCTGCAGGTGCCAAGGAGGGTGTCGGGGGCTACCCTCAAGAAGCAGGATAGAAGGGGTTTGTTTGGGAGCTTTGGCAGCAGCTGGAAACATTTTCCTTCCTCCTCTGCCCACTGAACTCCTGCTCTCCCCCTCCCCGCATTGCCCTGGACAGGAGAGATTTCCATTCTGCTCCCAATCTTGGATGTGGAAAAAAGTAAACTTTATTAGACTGAGGTAGTTTCATTTCAGGATACAGAGCACGGGGGAAGAGGGAGTGGAGGGGAAATGGGAGATTCCGATTAAGAAACAGCTAGTTTTTTCCTCGATGACGTTTTTCCCTTTAAAACAATCTCTAGCAAAAGTTTTGTAGTTTTCAGCTCGCCTTACCCTAAAATTTCTCATGGGGAAGGGAAACAATTTCTCCATGGTTAAATAATGGTTTTATCGGACTCGGATAAGCCTCCGAGGGTGAGGACACAAGAAATGATGCTGCTTCACTCGAAGACTCGCGGCTACCGAGACCTATAATAAGTAGCAGCCAGTGCATCAGTGCCGGGGGGAGGTGGGGGAGGGAGCCAAACCCCGCAGCCCCCCTGCAACCTGGTCCCCATCCACCTTCACACCTCTACGACAGTTGCCCAAAGCACCCCTAGGTCTACCTTCGCCTTATCTCGTTTTCTCTGAGAGCACAACCCTCCCTCCCCCTGGAGCAGTAGCAGGCAGAGTCTCAAAGCGTGCCAAAAACCCTGTAAAGCAATAATAGTGCAAAAGGGAAGCAGAGGAGTTGCTGCTTTTGGTTTTTTGTTGGCTTGGGTTTGGGTGTTTTTTTGCTTGGTGTTTGGGTCTTTTCAGAGGCCTCCAGCATCTTGGGTGCCTAAGATCTCGTTCCAAGATATACATACAGTAAATAAAAGGGACAAAAAAAACCCCCAAAAATCATACCCAAAGCTTTTTTACAGCCCCGCAGAGAGGGAAAAAAGACATCAAACGTAGGATTCCTGCAGGCAAAAGTCGTTGTGCACGTTTTTAAAAGGGGAGAAAGCTAAATTTCGTTTTAAAGTTTCTGTCGTTGAAAGTGCAGTTCCTAAAGGGGAAGTACAAGGGAGAGGGAGAAACGTCCCTGAGACAAATGCCTACTGCTAAGGACATACGAGGACACGGCTGCTCCTTTGGAGTCCAGTGTTTTACAGGGGGGCTATAAATTAAAGAGAGAGAAATGCAAGAGCTGGTATCAGGCGTGTGGAGACAGCCAGAGCCCAAGGGATGGATCGGAGGAAGCGTGGCCGGTGCTGTGCGTGGGGTGTGTCTGGGGGGAGGGGGTCTGCAGGGAGCAGCTACTCCCCGAGGGCAGCCCCACGCTGGTCCCTGTGCCTTTTCCTTCAGGAAGACACGGAGCTGGGAGAGGCCTCAGGTGAGGTGCAGTTGGACTGATCCGAAGTTTCACTCGTTTCCTTCGTAGACCTGGAGGCAACAGAAGGGGCGAGACCTTCCTTTTCCCTCTTTTTCTGCTTCATCCGCCTGTTCTGGAACCAGATCTTGACCTGGGTTTCGTTGAGCTCCAGGGTAGCAGCGATTTCCACCCTCCGGGCCCGGGTGAGGTACTTGTTAAAGTGAAACTCCTTCTCCAGCTCCGTCAGCTGCTTAGTGGTGAAGTTGGTGCGGATGGTGTTGGCCTGGCCCAGCAGTCCGTACTCCGACACTTTAGCTGTTAATGAGCAAACACCAACAGGGCAGGAGCGGGCAGACCAATGGGACGAGGTGGGGTCTGGGTGCCAGTTTTCTCCCCTCAGCTTCCCTTCCCTCCTCCCCTGGGCATTTGGCCCTTCCACCGTCCTGAGTTTCTTGCTCCCTCCCTGCTCCTCGTCCACCCCTGGCTTCCGAGATCAGGGACACAACCTGGAGGAACAGAGCAACTCTGGCTCTGCAGAGCTGTCTTCCTTCCCTTGTGACCATTCCCCCCAGTTCCTTGCAAACAGCCATGATACTTGGACGTGCGTGGGAAAGAAGTGGAAGGGGAGGGTGACGATGGGAGGAGGAGGAAGAGAAGGAGGAGGGAAGATTGTGATTTAAGGAAGAGAATTGTGGAGAAGGAAGTTGAACAATGGGAGAGATGGAAGCCACGACTGTGGAAGAAGCAGAAAGCCCAGGGCATTTCCTATTTTGAGCTGGGTTAAAATCTTATTGGGCCTGAGGGAAACTGAGCTCAGGGGCCCTCCAACAGATGCGTCTGGAAAATCTCTAGCTGGCTTTTCCTCAAAAAAGAAAAAAAAAAAGGGACCAAAGCAAAACATATCCCTGTTCCCCTGGAAGATGAGCCCAGTCACCCTGGGGAAGGCAACCTTCTCTTGCAGGGCTGGGTGGAGAGCTGCCCCCCATCTCCCTCCTCCCCCATCCTCGCCCAGCTCCACGCTCCCCAAACTCACCTGTCTTGGGTGGGTTCCTCTTCACTTTCATCCAGTCGAAGGTCTGCGTGGCGCTGGCGCTGGGGCAGGGCTCGGAGGGGCACGCAGGGTCTTTGTCCTCGTTTAAAGAAGGCGAAAGGTTGCTGTAAACTCCAGGCAAGTAACCGGGCTGCTCCTGCCCGTAAAGGTGTTGTTGCTGGTACTGCCCAGCGGCTGCCACTGCCCCGCAGTAGCTCTCTGCTAAGGAGCCGAGGTTGGACCCCGCGTTGGAGGAGTAACCAGCCGCTTGGAAGTACACCCCATCTGCATCCTGCTGGCTGATGTAGAGCTGATGATGCCCGTAGCTGGGGCCGCAGGTTTGAGCTGGATAACCAGCGGCAGGGGCAGCCCCCACGAAGGGACCGGAGCGGCTGGAGGATGGAGGATGGTACCCAGGACTCTGCTGGGGCAGATGAGCAGCAGCTGCTGCGCTTCCCCCCGAGCTAAAGCGACTCTCTCCCTGAAAACTGTCACTGCTGGGGCTACCTGAGCAGGAGGGGAAGGAAGGGGAGCTCTGCTCTAAGTGGTGGTAGACGCCCGTCCCACGGTTACAAATTGCATACTCTAAGAAGGAGTTCATCCTAGTATTGTCCATCTGCCACTGATGGAGGAGGGTCAGCCTGTTTTGGGGGGGATTCCGCCTGCCCTACAACCTTTAGGTAGTATGTCAAAGCTGTAAAACTTCCTTCCATGCATCGCTGGCCCTCGAACCCCGCAGCCTTGGGCCGGGGTCGGAGTGGGGGTTAGGGGTGGGGGGGGACACAGCCACGTGATTCAGCCCCAGCCCAATAAGCAAGGGGCTCCCGAAGTTTGTCACATCTCTGAGCTCATCCATCAAGGGCCTGACATTTGCATGACAAAGGGGTTTCAATCAAACCCTGCCCATCAATCTGATAACAACACGAATACGTCCAAAAATCTTTCCTCAAAAGACTTGAAAAAAAAGAGAGGCGGGAGGTGGGGTGCGGGGAGGTGGAGGGGGTGGGAGAAGGATCAGAATTATCCACCGCTGGTTTAAGTGCTAAAAAAGGTCCCCAAGTTACGCCACGAGCCAGTTTCAGCAGATCTTTCCTTTGCCCCAGCTTAAAAAGGTTTTACCCAACCCTGGCTCTGTAAGGTAAAAAAAAAAGTAAGGACAGAGGGAAAAGAAGTAAGGAGATCTGACTGCGCTGCCCCCCGCCCCGAGCACAAAAGGATGCTCTGTTTCTTCATTTCCAAACTTTTCTCTCTAAAGTGGCTTGAAAGTGTTTGGAGTTTTTTGGGCTGAGCAGTCTGATAAAAGCTCCTAAGAAAAATAGTCTTCATGTGTTTTAATTTTACCACGCCGGCTTTGTGTCTAGGGCCAGTGTGGGTAAAAGCAATGTAATTAAATCAATATTCTAATGAGGCGATGAAATAAAGTTAGGAAGACAGAATGTCTTTTGTTGGAGAAATACCATGCCCAGCTTAGCAATTAGAGGAATAGAACTAAAAATGATCCATGTGTCTATCCACATATCTTCCTACCCATGCACCTACACATTTACTGCTGAAAACAGGAGTTGTTTTAAGGGCCTTAACTAATTCTAGAACATTAAGCTCTGCTTTTCCATGGCCAACGCGGTCTGATCTATTCCCTTAATCTCTTGTCAGAGTGGAGCTTTACCCTCGAGGAGTCCATCAGATGAGTAGGTGGAAAGACACTGACTCCAGACTGGCCACTCAACTGGTCAGAGAATGGAAACATAGGTAGGCAACATTTATTTACTTGTTAGCAGAAGGGAGACAAGAGCACCCAACAATATGACGCCCACAGTCATTTGTTACTTGTCAGGATATTTACTGGTTATTCAGCCTCTAGGAAGAACCAGAAGGGCTCTTTTTTTTTCTTTTTTTTTTTTTCCCCAGGCCAAAAGTTCACTTTGAAAAGCATAAACACGTCCTTTAGTTGGTAGCTTTGGCTGATGCAACACGTTGGGGTAACATTTGTTAAGAAACTGTAGCACAAGCTGCCCGTGGTTTCAACCTTCCTCCCTCCTTTAAATCTCAATCCCCAGAGAACGCATTACATCTCTCGTTCTTCAATGAAGAGAATAAGGAGAAAACTATTTCCAAGCTGTGTGTCTATTTATTCATTTATTCTACCCACTTTGCTGATGTTGAGATATTCAAGAAGAAAATCTTTTAGGTTACAAATGTTCTCTAAAACTCACTACCTCCTTTTTTTACATAAAACAACGGAGAATTACTTACTTTTGATTATAAAGATTCAAAGCAACTCTCATGTCGTTCCCCTAGCAAGAGAAATCGGTTTCTAATTTGATTCCAGGAGTGCTTTCTATATTATGTTGCACTAGTGCTTAAATGCATGTATTACATTTAAACAACGCTTACAATAGATGATTTATGGGTGTAAAATGAAAAAAGAAAAGGATAGATGTTTATTTCATCCTTGAATCAATTGTTTCGTATTGTCTGATAATTTTCCACTGCGATCTCACTCCGCTGGTACATTTAGGGGATGCTTTATGTTGTTAAAATACAGCTTCTGTCTTCTTGAGTTTGAGTATTAGCTCCGAGAGAGCTCAGTACTGTAGAGGTGTGGAGGGAAAAGTTTGGCTTTACTTCTCCTCTCAGCGAAGACTAAACCGAAGTTTAGAGCCGAGGCAGCTCTGAGGTGAAAGCAGAGAAAATGCAGCAAATACCCTGATGCCATGCGGCTCCTAGTTGATGCTCCAGCCCTGGCTCTGGGGGAAAGTGAGGGTACTGGTAAGAGGGTGTATCAAAGTGAAGACAGAGCCTATGAGAGGATGTGCGGAGATGAAGTCACCTTGGCAAAGGGTATTTTCGTTTGTCCCTCTGTGGAAGTAACTGTCAGATGGCCAAAGATGGGGTGTCGCGGCCAGTTTCTCCGCAGGAAGGAGCCGCTGCCTTTCCACTCCTCCCTGCCCCCGGGCACTGCGGGGCCACTCACCATCTGCTCCTCTCCTCAGCCTGCTCAGGATCCTCACCTCTTACTGCTGTGGGAGCCCCAGCAGCAAAATACCAGGCAGATTTTGGGGAAGCTGGTCTCCCACTCCCTGTCCAGGGCTCCCCTGGGTGCCCTTTCCCGGAGTTTCCAGGCTGGCCACCCCATATTTATCAAGTAATAAATATAAAGAATGGCTAAGTATCTTACTTAAGTTACTTAGCCATTCTTTATATTTATTACTTGGTTTTCACTTTTGTAATGAGGGAGACAGTAGTTATTCCCCTCAAGCCAGGTTTTGGGGGTGCTGCAGTCTTTCCCTTAACAGGATTAACAAAATATCCGTACATGAAGACAGAGGATGAGCAGGGTAATTTTGATTACTGAGAAAACAAACGATGCTACCCAGGAGCGGGATGGGCTGGCCCCTGGGAGCAGAGGACATCACTTCCATGCCTTCTAGACCAGATCTGCACTGCACTGAGCGTCCAGCAACCCTCACAGAGTTGCTTCCCCTAACTCTGGTCTTTATTTGATGAGCAGATAGGAAATGAGGAAGCCAGTAGTAAGATCACATCGTTTTCCACAGAGCTGAGAAACATGTCATGCCCACTTAAGGCATCCTGTGTCCTTGGCCCCTCCATTCACCCCAGGACAAACTCGGGGGCAGCTCATCGGGTGGAAACATTCCCATATCCCTCCTTAAATTAGCAAGATGAGGCTTTGGACCCCTTCAAGGAAGCCCACACGTCTTGTTCCAACCCGGTGGAGACATCTTGTTAAAATCAACCTTTTCCTGAATGCAGTTTTTCCCTTGTAGCCACATCAAAGTGGCTCCACGAAACTCAGGGTTGCAGCAGCTCGGGGAAGGGGGATTTTTCCTTTCCCTAAAAAATGGTTTGCTTGCTTTGAAGTAACTCTCCTGAAAGGGAGGATTGGGCTCTTCTAAAGGAGCTTCGTGGGAAAACAGCTCTTGTAAGTAATTTCTATCCGCGACAGACTTTCCTCTCAGGCGACACAGAAGGACTATGAGGCATTTCTAAAGGCTCCGGAGTGCTCAGTCTTCAGATGCTTCGTTTTTGGAGTTAAATATAACTTCTCTGTGGAGAAAGTTTGTGTCGTTGCGTAAGAAATGTCACTTCTGGCTCCTACCGAAGTGATTTATAAGCAGCAGTGCTGGCGCTGGGGGTTTGGCCGCAGTGTTTGGCTGCGGTTAGCACCAAAAAGGACTTTTCCCTAGAAATTGTCAGAGAAATTTATAGTCCCGGCGTGTGTCTTGGTTAGGTCATAGCTTCGTAAGCTGTATTTGGGGCTTAAGGAAAACAAAAACAAAAACAAAAAAAACCAAAACCAAGCCAAACCAAACAGGGAACATAAAATTATAGACGGGGGGGAAAAATGCTTTGGGAATCCGAAGAAATGCAGAAGGCGTCTTCTCAGTGAGTTACAAGCATTGAGCTATCTCCCAGCTACAGAATATGCACGGAACAATTAAGATAAGACAAAATAACTCTTGTCTGCCACTCTCGGGAACAGGACTGGATGGGGACAGTCACGGTCACCGGCTCCAGCAGATGCCGTGAGGTTCCCTGGACCACAGGTGATCAGCATCCTATCCGGGGGGGGACAGGAGACTGCTTAGCCAGGGAGAGGGAACGTGTTGCTTTCTTGGTCTCTTAACCAACATCCTGCGTGGATGATTTGGGTGAGAAATGCCTCTTTTGATTCCAGGATGGCACAGACACCTGAAATCCTGCCTCCTCCTGCTCCAAAAGATCATATTCCTCCTCCGATGGCTCTGGGGAGCCTGTCCTGTTTCCACGTGAATCACGTCGGCGTATTTCCATGTGGTCTTTAGGGCAGATGTGTCTGTAAGCCAAGTCGTCTCACTAAATGATGTTCATTTGAGCATTTCTACTCTCCGAGGTCTGTACCTGCTGCTCCTGGGTACAGAGGTACTCTTCCTTGCGACAGGCTCCTCATCCTGGCCCAGCCCCACTCCAAGTGGTCCTTGTCTTCCCCCAGGACATCTCGGTGACCCCCAGGTACCCTTTTCTCAGGCAGCTCCAGCGGGATGCTGGGCCAGGGCTGAACACAGAACCCTCCATATTTCATTCACATCCAGAACCTAGGAGTACTGGCATGCGCTGGCTCCATCTAAACCCTTCCTTTAGTAAGTGCAAGAATTTATTAACAACTTCACCAGGGTTGCTAATATTAATAGGTCAGCGTTACTAATATCAATCGGCGTTAATTTAGGCACCATCCCTCTAGGGTTGAGATCTAGATCCCCTTTGCCAAACTGCAGTGGTTTGGTTCCTCCGGATCTGGCACTCTTTATTTTCCTCCTCGATGTCTATAAAGAGGGAAAAAACCCTAACCAACAAAGCTAGGGTAGATGCAAGAGGTGCCAGGATGGCGAGCAGAAGGTCCCCTTTGCCAGCTCCTTCCTTTGAGGGTGATAGAGCATCAGGAACATTCCTCAAGCTCCGGCCACAGAGGACTTGGATGCAGTTAAGTGCTGGAAAAGGGTTCGAGAGCTCAGCTGAGAAAAGGGTCACTGGGGGAATATTCCCGGAAAGCCGGAGCCTGGCACCAGCAGCTCAGGAAGAAGGTGGGGTTGACTCCTCAGGAGAAGTTAACTATTCCCCACCTCAGCCCTCAAAGGCTCATTTCCTGCCTCGCTGCCTCCTTTCCTACACAGAAGGTTTTCGAGCCTTCCCATAGCTCTAACGTGTTGGTTCAACATCTTCAGGGCTTCTAGTAGCTCTTTAGCAAACACATCCCCAGACTAGATCAGCACAAGACAAATATTACTTTAGCATCCCTCCAACACGTGCGAGCGTTATCTCATTTGCATATTTCTAGGTTAATAATCGCGAGGCAATTGCAGTGTTTTGACAACGATCAAGAGCAGAATCCGCTTAATATGCTTAATATATGCCCTCCAGTTGCACAGAACAGAAGGGCAGGGTTGCAAATATGCACTCCCCATTTGTTTGACATTTTGAAGAAGGTAAAGAATGGCTGAACTAATGGCAAAATCTTACAGTCATTCAATAATTTAGATTTTATTGAATATTCCCCTTCTTTCCTCCGACATTTCAGTCTTGCTAATTAGGACAAATAAGAAGGGGCCTGCTGTTAGCGAGGATAATAACTGGCGAGCTTCCATTTATTAAGTCACTTTCCGTGGGTGTAGAATTGATCTGCGGCTGTGACTGGCATGCTTTCTAGACCTGCAGCAACTTGGAGAAGTCATTACGATCTGCAGAAGGGTCCTCGTTAGAGATTTCTGTCGATAAGGTGTCAAGGTTTGCTTTGGGGAGGGGGAGAGTGGTCGTGGAAACCCCTTGTCCAGTCCCATCCCACCCAGGCAGGGGGAGGCTACCCTCTCCCAGCCTCAGACAAGGGAGGACCCTGCGGAAGAGGATGTCCCCTCTTGTCCCTTCCCCACAGCCTCTCTCTTCCCTTCCCCACGGAAAGGACATATATGTTGTGTGTGTTTGTGGAAATACTCTGCCAGGTGGATTTGGGGAGAGATCTGTCTCTGGGCAGCTCTTTTTTTAAGTTGAATAAGAAGTTGGAGAGGCCAAGGGGACGTGCAGAGTCATGATCCGAACCGAAACGGCACAGAGGGCCCAGGCAAACGGGCAGGGCTGAGTGGGACCAGGCAGAATTGAGCAGGGCTCAGTGGTCCAGGGGACCGGGCAAGGCTCAGTGAGACCCGACAGGGCTCAGTGGGACCCGGACTGGGCTAGGTTGAGTGGAACCGGGACCAGCCAAGACTCAGTGGGATCGGGCAGGGTTGAGGTGACCCCGGGACCGGGCAGGGCTTAGTGGGACCGGGCAGGATTCAGTGGCCCACGGAACTGGGTGGGGCTCAGTTGCCCCGGCAAGGGGCAGGACTAGCCAGCTCCAGACGCTGCGATCCCGGCTCTGTCTCCCTGGCCCGAGTCTCTTGGAGTGGGCCAGCCCCGACCATCTGATTCCCTGCTCCTGCCCTTCCTCAACAAGCCTGTATTCAGGATTGCGAGGGGGGGAGGAGGCGAGAGGGGAAATATGTAAAGCACTGGAACAAATGGCGCTTTGATAGACAACGTCTGGCAGTGCCAACGCTGCCGCTGAGTATGTTCCAGAAGCTGGAGATATTAAATAAACTTAAAGATAATGAATAGCCTTCTGTGGTACTTGGGCTTTGCCTGGGCTTTCTTTCCCTCCGCACAGCTCTGGGATCTTCAGAGAGGAGCCGGTGAGAGAGGGAAGAGCGATGTGGGGGGAGGATGACTCCCAGGCTGGGTTGCGAAGGCAACTCGTCTGCAGGCAGAGCAAACTATGCACTAGACGCTTCCTTATATTTATGGGAAGGTGTTAAGTAATGTTCACTTGCATATTTTAATTGCGATCTACTTCGATTTTCAATACAAACCTACCCCGTTCCGGAGTGAGATGCTGGAAGCTTTGAAACGTCTGCTCGTGTGGTAGGGAAAGAGATTGGCAATATTATTAAGAATAAAAAGGTAGCCATAAAATCCAACCCCCTCCTTTGTTACAGCGGGAAGAGATAACCCAGCTCTGCTAACGGCAATTTCGAAAACATCTGTCGAGGGCTTGCTTTAGTTCATTTCATTTCTTTTTACAGCCCCAAGCAGAAAGCTCTGATGCTTCTCATCCGAAATAAAATACCGGAGGACCGGGCAGATATTTCCCGGATTCCCAGACCCCCGCCCAGAGACTCCGGGGGGAGAGGATGGCAGCATCCAGGCAAACTCTCAGGACCCAACTCTCTGCCGGGGGACACAGAAACCCCCAGGGTGACACCCTCCTGAAGGCCGAGGTTGGGGGATCCGGAGGAATCGGGAGGGATGTGCCTTCCCCTACCCTAACCTTAAAGAAAAGGGCTTGGTGGCAATGCTGCTTGTCATGGCTGCTCCGCATCCCTCCGTGCCTCCCTGCGCCATTTTAAGGGCCACCTCGGCAGGATCTGCTCGCCCCTTGGACCACCACCACCACAGCCCCCCCGTGTTTGCCTTTCCTCCTTCCTTTCATCCAAACCCCTCTCGAACGACCTCCCAAATTTCTGCCGTGGCTGAGGAAAGCCCAAATGACTCCGCAAAAGACCTAATATGATTTATTTGGGGTGTCAGCGCGATTGATTCCTGCGCTGACCCCTTTTCATTCACAAGCCTCACCCCCCACCCCTCCTTCCTCCTCCTCTCTGATATATGAGTTTTGTAGTTAAAATTACATGTTGCAAAGAGCTTTCGGGAAGGGATTTGTGAGCAGGGGCCGAGGAGTATAAACCTGCATGGAAGGAGAGCAGAGATTCATCGAGCCGAATGGGTTTGCACTGAAGGAAAAAAAAACACAAAAAAAAAAAAAAAAAGAAAGAGAGAGAGAAAAGAAGAAAGAAAAGCCTCTTTCGGTCTCATCTCTCTTACCGCTCTTTCCTCCATAACATTTATTTGTTGACTAAAATACCAGCACCCACACCCCCAGCCCACCCTTCCAGGGTGGATTTGTTTCACTTACTCCAAATCCTCCCTTTCCGCCTTTTTTTTTTTTGTTATTGGAGTCCTAGACGTTTCAAACACCAATAATTGTATTTTCTGCTGCAAAAGCTGAAAGGAGGAGGAGGAGGAGTGGGCTGAAGGCTCTAGAAGCAGCCCTCGACTGGCTCTCGCCGGGAGAAGGGAGGGATGGATGCGGAGAGCCCTTCTAGCCCCCAGGAATGTGCGGGGGCTTCACCGAGCTCCCAGCGCTGCCTTTGTGTCTCTTTTTTCCCATCCCTTTATCCAGCGATTTCCTTACGGGAGAGATTTTCGGTTACAAAAATAGAAAGGCGAATGTGAAAATCGGAACCAAATGTCCTGCGTCCATTGAGTCAAAAATAACAGAAACCAAAAGCGAGCTGAAAGAAAACGCAAACAGAACCGGACACAGCCAATATTTTCCGCCACCGAAGCTTCTTGAGATATTTGTTGAGAGCAATTCCTTTTGTCTCCTCTCTCAATGCCCACGAGGAGATTATTAGGACATCATTTACTGCAAAGCAAGAAGGAGGAAGGCGAATGATTCAGGGGAAAAAAAAAATAAAGCATTTTGGAATGAAATAGGTAGCCACACACTTTGCTTGGTTTTATAAAGACATTTATTTACTCTATGAAAATAATATACAATAAATAATTTGCCATTTACTATTAAAGGATTTGAATAAATAGGCTACATCTAAAACTTAAAAAGAGGAAGGAAAAATCCTCTGTCGTTTATTATTATTTATTTTATTACGAAATCTAAAAGTCTCGGTTCTGATTCCTGAGAAAGTCGCTTGAAGGATTTACAAATGTTTTCTCTCGGGGGACTGACACCTCTGATGTGCGTGAGAACTATCGGGGGCTTTCTTTTAAATAAGGAAATAAAATAAAATAAACTATTAAAACTATAAGTAAATACCTGCCTTTAGCAAAATTTGGGCTCTTCTTTCGTATGAGCCTTCGAGAATAAATACAGGGAGGGTGATTCGACTCCCGCAGCTTTAAAAGAAAAGTGGTTTAGGGGAGGAGGGACGGGGTGATGGAATGAGCGATGGCTCGGGTTTGTTTTTGGGGGTGCTCACCCCTCCCTCTCCCAGGAGTTTGCGAGGGAGCTGGCAGCGGCTTGGGATGGGGCTGGTGCCCCTGGAAAGGGGCAGAGCCTGCGAGTAGGGGGCGCGGAGAGAGGGTGGCTACTGGAAATTTAGATGTTGCCAATCTATAGTACAAAGTGCGCTGGTAAAAAAGTCCAGGTCTTCCTCGGAGAAGTGGATAGGGCTCTCCAGGGAGCCCTGGAGAGAAGGGGAAAGCCCTTCCGAGAGCTGGAGGCAGGACTCTGCCGAGAAGATGCTCAGCTCTGGTAACAAAGGCGAGTCCTGGCTCTCGGGGTACCCCATGTCTGGGGCACCGGCGGTGGCCGAGGGCTCCCGGGGGCTCCCCAAAGGTTCCGGGGCCAGCCCCAAAGCTGAGCTCTCCTCGGGCTCCTCCGCGGGGTCGCTTCCCTCGTCCAGGCTGGGGTAGGCGAGGTCCCCGTCGGGGTTTTCTTTGTACTGGGTTTGCCTCTTGTGCTTCATGCGCCGATTCTGGAACCAGACCTTGACCTGGCGCTCGGTGAGATCCAGCAGAGCAGCGATTTCCACCCGCCGGGGTCTGCAGAGGTATTTGTTGAAGTGAAATTCCTTCTCCAGCTCCAACAGCTGAGTGTTGGTGTACGCAGTCCGGAGCCTCCTGGAGCCACTGCTGTCTGCCAGCCCTTGGATCTCTTAAACACAGAGAAAAAAGCACGTTCAAAGAGAGGGAGAAAGGCTGGAGACATCCCCTCCCTGATGCATACTAACCAGCATGGAGGGAGAACCTCTACAGCAGAAAATAAATGGTGAATTAAACTCTTCCCATTGTGGAAAAGGGTTGGAGATCACTCCGGGCCTCTTGGAAATCACTCTTCAGACCCCTTGTCCCAGGGAGGAGAAAAGATTTTGCTCCCTGGCCTCTCCCTTTAGAAACCTTCCTCCTCTGCTGCCTTCGAGGATAAGGGGAATTTCCACTCATTCCTTTCTTCCTTCCTTTCCTCCTTTTTTTTTTTTTTCAGGGCATTATTATTATTATTATTATTTGGTTTCCTGCATTTGTTTTTTCATTCCCTTTTTTGGGGGGAGGGTGGATGGACACTGGAGGGCTTTAATTTCAGTATTCCTACATTATCTGGCCAACGGGCTCCAGTTATCCTCCTTTTTCCTGCCCCCCCATCAGCCTGACCAGTACCTTTAAAATCCTGATTCAATGAATTGTACCATAAAACATTTTGTCCCGGGAGAAGGAGAGTCCCTGGTCAGGGCTGCTGAGCCCCTCGGAGAAAGAATATTGCCTTACTGGGGAGATGGAGGAGGGTTGGGGGGTGGATTTCTTTTATTTTGCAGTGGGGAGCTCTTTCCAGCTCCTCATCCTGCTGGCAGCAGCCCCCGTGATACCCACCCCTCTTTCTTCTCTCCATTCCCCCCCCNATAAATTCACGGAAAATCAAGCAAATGGAGGTGCCAGATCCCCCCCTCCTCCCCCGCCCTGGAGCTAATAAAAAGCCCGGCTCCTTCGGGCCCCTCTTCCCTCTTCCCTTTCGCAGAAGTTACACCAATTTTCTCTTTCATTTGCAGGGGGAGGAGGCAGGAGGTACCCCCACATCCACCGCACCCCCAGGACATTGAGGTGTATTTTATTCGTGGCACAGTTTCGGGGGAGGTGCAGGACAAAGTCAGTTTGAAGAGTGGGGGAGGAAGGTTGGGGTAAGGATGCTCTTGGCGGGGGGGGAATGGTTTATTCTTTGGATCCTCTCCGATTTCAGCAAACACCTCCCTCACCCCCTCTTTATACCAACCTGCAGGAGATCCTGCGGCAGGGACCGGCACCGAGGAAGATGATGGAGGGGAAGAAGAAGATGGAGCCTGGGTAGCTTTCTTGGAGGATTTCTTCTCCTTCATCCAGGGGAATTCCGCTGCCAAGGGGCTGGGCTGTGCCGGAGGTTGGGGCTGGAGATGTAGCAGGCCATGAGATGCTCTTTTTTGGCTTCTCGGTCTTGCCTGGTTGCTGGAACAAGGATTCAGGCTGAGGATGGTTTGCTCAAAAGGAGGAGGAATTAATGTCGACTCCTTGATTGATGAAGTTTGAAATGTCTCCAGGACAGCGGGAAGAGACGTCAGGCACTCTGCGAGCGAAGGCTGGCTATTTATAAACCCGATCTCCCTCTCAAATTCAAAATTCATGGCTTTTTCCAGGGCCCAGGGTTTAAAAAGCAGGGGGGGGGGAGGAGGAAGAGGGAGGAGGAGAAGGAGGAGGAGGAGGAGGGGGAGAGGGAAAGGAATCGCAAGGCCTCAGGTTTTTTTTATGGCAATGGTGGTGATGGTTCTCGGGCTTTTGATAATTGTTATATTGCTGATCATACAGGAGGATGGGGACCTTGCTCTATTAAACTCCAGGCTGGGGCGAAATTGCAGCCAATTCCTGGTCACGTGGCCAGCCCTGGCCAATGGCAGGCGGGGCCTGGTGGCAAACAGAAAGCTTTATTTTCTTTAATTGATTTAAAAAAAAAAAAAAAAAGACAAGAGAAGATCCCCAGAAAAGCTTCACCCCCATCCCTGGCAGCTATCCCTCCTCAGCTGGCCATGGGCTGCTGGGGGCTGCTGGGGGCTGCTAGTCTTGCCTATCCTGTACTGCCTGTACTACCTGTCCTGCACTGCCTGTCCTGCCTGTCGTGTCCTGCATTGCCTGTACTGCCTGTACTGTCCTGTACTGCCTGTACTGTCTTGCACCGCCTGTACTGTACTGTCCTGCCTGCTCTGCCTGCACTTCCCGCGCTGCCTATCCTGTCCTTCCCTCCCCTGCCCCTGCCTGCACTACCTCTCTCCCTGCCCTACTTCTGCCAGGAGGCTCCAGATGCTCTCACTGAGTTCCTGAAAGTGTCCCCCCAGGAGGGAGAGGAACCAGGCGTGGGAAAGGAGCTTTGCCCCCAGCCCAAGATGCTCCCTGGCAGCCAGGGCAGTTGTAACCTGAAGCGCAGAGGAACCAGGAGCTGGAGCCGGGAAGCAAGAGGGTCTATAGGAGCGTTGGGCTCTCAGATCTGTGCTGCAGAACTTGGGGAGCTCAAGCCAGTGGCGGGGTTTGGTCTGGTGAGCACTTAGGAAATGAAGCGAACTTTCAAGTGAAGCAGAGCCCGACCAACCTGAGTTACATCTTTAAAGGACTTTTAAAGCAACAGCATCCTCATCCTGCTTCTAAAACCAGACTTAAGGGACCCTTTGTGCTTCCCTTAAAGGCAAAACATATTTTAAGGTCACAGATAGCTTTGAAATCCCATTTCTTCCTTCCCATCTTTTTTTTTACTCCCCTTGCCCATAAACAACACCACTTCCAGAGTTTACAAAATAAAGAAAGAAAACGAAAAGTCATTTCGCAGGAAGATTTTTGTTGTTGTTTTTTGGGTTTCTTTTCCCCTTTTAAAGTGCCAAGTCCCCACCAACCGAAAAGGAGAGAGAAACGATCAATCTTTTCCTCCAAAGACTTTTGACAGCTTTGGCCTAACTCACTCAGCAAAGAAATTTGCCTTTTTGCCACAGAGTTACTCAAACAAACAACAAAAAAACCTACCCCAACAACAATTAAAGACCCCCACAAAACAATAACAAAAAATAGTTTATAAGTTTCATCCCGGAGATTGAACTGGGGATGTCTAGAAAGGAAAAACTAGATGGGAAAAAGAAGAAGCTGCTTCTGCAGAAAGGCAAAGCTGTGGCTGGTTTGGGCTTGGTGCATTCAAGCTCCATTTCTCCCATTTTGCAGCAGGCTGCATTCACGCAGGGAGAAGCCTGGAAACTTTTGTCAGCTCAAGCATTTGTGTGGGTGGTGAAGGTTTCTGAGGGACCCAGAATCAAAGTGCAGTTCAGCAAAGAGAATAAAAAGGCATTTGCCAAACACTGCTCGAGGGAAGGGAGAATTCCCTTTAAATATCTCCTGGCTGAATGCACTCATCAAAATCAGCATCAATCGACTGGATCCCAGCAGATCAGCATGGATCTAAAAATTAATCCTTAATTTTCTGATCATGTCTTGCTGGTTTGGATTAAAGTGGCATTTGGTGGGGGGGGGAGACTCAAGGTTTGTTTCGGGCTGGTTCCTCCTTTTTGAGGGACGCCAGGGATGTAGTGGAAGAGTTTGGGATGTGAAAGGAAACTTCCCAGCTGCTTCCAAGTGTTCTGACACTGAAGTTGCAAGTTAAAAAGGAAAAAAAGAAAAGAAACAAGAAGCTCTTGGGAAAAGAGGCATTTTTCCCATGCACCAGGCAGAGGCACAATGAAAATTCTCTCTCTGCTCAAGAGGAAAGGCAACACCTTGTAGGAATAAATTCAGAGGGTTAGTGAATTAGGTAGAGATAAGCAATAATAGATAGAGAAATGAAATAATGGATAAAGAAATGCAATAATTGTAACCAAACCCAGGCCTGCTGCTTGAATATGGATGAAATCATGGAAGTGAGGAGTTGGAGAAGAGGGAACCCACGGTGAAACTGAGGGAGTCATGCTCTGAGCCTCAGAATCCCCTTCTGTTCCCTGATTTTAACCAACTCCTGTGAATCCCTGACACATCCCAGCAACATGGCGACCAGGATGCAAGAGGGAAAAATAGATTCAAGTGCGTGGGGGGAGAATCATCACTAAACCCTAGCCCAAGCCAAGCTCATGTTCTCTGAGCTGATCCCCAGTCAAGCTCCTCATTTTGATGCTTTTAAATGATATTATTCCCGAATGGTAAATTATTCTCTGCATGGACAGGCACAGCCCAGCCCCATCCTGGGAAGAAAAACAAGCCTTGTCTCCCTCTCACATTGTTATTTATGATTGCTCCAAGGTTATAATTATTAACCTGGAACTTCATTTATTAAGAGAGCTGAGAGATGGAAAGAAGGGCAAGATCATTCCTCATTGAAAGCTTCCTCCACTCGACCTTTTTATCCCTGTAGGTTTCTCCAGGCACCTATGGATGGCCCTGGCTGTGCACACAGGTGGATAAAACACTCATGGACACACACACACACATACACACACACTGCAGCTTCTACAGCCCAGCTGGGGTTTTTTTGGTACCTTTTCCAGTCTTTTCACCCTTTTCTCCCAGCAGCAATCTAAATCCCCCTCTCTTTTCCTCAGGAGGGGACATTCCCTTCTCCTTCAGCCCCAGAAATGGAGTGTTTCCAGCCTCACAAGCAGTTCACCCTCTTCCCACCACCATCAAACTTGTATTGGCCCTCTCTGCTTTAATATAAGTTTTCTTAGGGCTTTAGGGCATAAAAGGGAATTTTTTCACAGTATTATCCCCTCAGCTTTTGCTGCTGGCAAAGTGTGATCCTCTCCCTTGTGCTGGGGCTGATGAGGTAACCTTCAGTGGAGGCTTTTTCCCCTTTCCCCCCCCAAGTTTAGATGTGTGTGTGAGTCTGGAGAGGGTTAGGAGTGTGCACTTTTGTGTGCATGTGTGTGCACATGGATGTGTGTGCACATGGATGTACGAATGTGTGTCCATGTGTCCACGTGTCCATGTGTGTGTGTTTAAATAATAATTGTTTATAATAACTCATTTAATTTCTCCTCACTTTTAAGGTCCCCACATGAACCCTCTGGTCCTTTTTGTCCTCTCTTTTTGTTTTTCCCTTTTTTTTTGGTGATTAATCCTTTTCCTTTGTTTTCATTTGCAGCCCAATGACAGCCCAGCCCCGCTGCCACGTGATTCCCCTTTGTGGCCGCGCAGGAGCGCGCAGGGAACGCGCAGGACCCACGGAGGGGGAATCCGGTCACTCTTGGCCCAAAACCGCTGGGTTTCACCCCAAAAAAAGGGACACAGACGTGAATCCCACCGCCTGCAACGTGTCGAGTGCTCTCTTTCCTGCCTCCTCGCCGCTGTTTTCTTCCTTTACAAACGATTTCTTTTTGCCTCTAAATCCGACTGAGAGGACAAGGTCAAAATTGCTAACAGAAAGTTTATTCAAGAATTGTTCAACAGACAACCCTTAAGCGAGGAAAGAAAAAGAACTACGATAAGAACAAAGAAAGATCTCCAAAGAGGAGGGGTGAGGTGGGAGGGGAGGGATTAGCTCTAGTTCTTCTAATTCAGGACTATACAATTACAGTCTGGTTCTGCTCTCATGCCTCCAGTAGAACTAATTACATTATTCATAAGTACGAAGGTAACATAAAACTACTGATCTTCCTAAATTACAATAACTAAAATAAGCTTGTTGTACAATGACAAGGAAACACAATGTCCTCTTGTAACAAGGAAATACTAAAAAAGTACAGTTTTGTTTCTTTTTTTTTTCCCTCATATAAATACATAATATTGGGGATAAATAATAGCAAAAAAAAATAAGAAAAGGGAAAAAATATTTTAAAACTGGCTATAACCAATAAATATATATGAATGTTCACCAGAACACACACCTATTGAAGGACATCTCAGCTGGAGTTGGCCAAAAGCCCTTCAAAAGTTGTTTTTAATACCCATTATATGTAAACTCTAAGTGCAACAAAGATGTCCAGACAAGAAAGCATTAGCAAATACGAGAGATCCATTCACTGCTGCTTCGAGTGGAGGACATTCCATTTGTTCAAATATACCCTGTTTTCACGTAAGGTTAAGAGAAGAAGAGGAAAGAAGTGTAGGACTTCTAAGTCCTAAGATTGCTTTTCTTTTTTTCCTGTTAGTGAACCCTAAGAAAAACACCCCCAAAACACCAAAAAAACACCCCAAAACAACCCAGCACTGTCAAATGGAGACTTCACATCATCAGAGGCAGAGGTGGGAAAATATTCAGACCTGTCAACTCTTTCTTCCTCTCTTTGGACTGCTGTTTTTTTGGGGGGGAGGTTAGGCATTTTGTTTTTCTTTTTCCCCAAGCCTTTTGTAATTCTTAAACCTCTCTCATTCTGATTTTGCTTTTGTTAATTAGTATTATTTTTGAGAGGGGAGGCTGGGTCTGGAGGGGAAGAGTATGAATCCCACCCGTTGGCAGGTGTGTATATTTGCAGTTTATGTAGGGATTGGTGGGAAGTCACTGAGGGAAGCTTCTCTGAAGGCTGGAAAGGAAAGCACCAGGTTCCTCTTGAGAAGGGGTAGGAGAGGAGGGTAGTTTTCTTGCAGACCTCTTTTGATTGCATATGTCTACACGTGTGCATGTTTGTGTAGATGCAGAGACACCGACTCTGAAGGCTTGGCTGGTTTACTATTCTCCTTTCCAGTGTCCCAGAATTAGCAGTGACAATCTACACTTGGTTTGGAAACGAAGGATGTTGCTGATTAAAATCTGCTAAATTCCCATAAAACTACCCCAAACCCTCTTCAGAAGCATTTGTGTTGAACCCCAGGAGCTATCTCTTCAGAGAGAGAGCTGCTTTGGGGCAGGAAATATGGAAAGGGTTGGAAATTGTGCCTAATAATACAGCACAGCAACCTGGTAGAAATTGCCCTGTCAGAGGAAGAAAGGAAAGAGATCAACACAAATGTTCCTGAAGCTGATTGCTGGGTCTGGTTAGCCTGGAGAAGAGAAGACTAAGGAGTGGTCTTCTCAATGCTTATCAACACTTAATGGGTGGGTGTCGGGAGGATGGGACCGGTCTCTTTTCAGTGGACAGTGCCCAGTGACAGGACAAGAGGTAATGGGCACAAACTGGAACATAGGAAGTTTCTAAACATAAGGAGGAACTTCTTTACTTTGAGGGTGGTAGGGCACTGGAAGAGGCTGCACAGAGAGGTTATGGAGTCTCCTTCCCTGGAGACATTCCAAACCCACCTGAACACCATCCTGTGCGTGCTGCTCTAGGTGACCCTACTCTGACAAGGGGGTTGGACTAGATGATCTCCAGAGGTCCCTTCCAACCCCTAACCTTCTGTGATTCTGTGATCCTGCCCTCTTCCCCTCTCCCATACCCCATGCTGGGGTCTTATCCGCTTCACCTGAGCCTATCCCTGCTCCCTATCACAGGTGGGTCAGCTTGGGCGCCTCTTGGATTCTGCCCTGAGAAGAAGCATGGTGTGTGGAAAGGTCTGTGTAGGTGGGGTGGGTCTCACAGGGTCCATGGTGCTGGCTCGGGGGAATCTGTGGAGGCCCATTGTAGTCCATGTTGGCAGCCTGGTGATGTGGCAGGTGATTGAGGCCATAAAGGGATGGACCAGACGTGGGCATAGAATCCACATAGTTACCTCCAACGTAGACCGGGCTTCCCTGCATACTGGGAGTCCCGTAGGCCACCCCGTTCCCTTGTAAAACATGGGGGTCGTACTCAGGAGCTGTGTTGGCATATTTCTGTTGGGTGGGGCAACCTTTGATGGGGTTTTGGTAGTTAGTTGACATGGCATAGGCATTTTGGTGGGGTTTGTTGAAGGAAGGCGGTGAGGGGGCATCATAGTTACTGCTCATGGTGTGCAAGGCGTTCATAAATCCAGCAGAGGATTGCATGGGCTGGGGTGGGCTGCCGGTGGGAGAAGGACCTCCAGAGGAAGACCCCATGCCTTTTGACTTCTGATCTTTCTTATACTTCATCCTCCTGTTCTGGAACCAGATCTTGATCTGCCTCTCGCTGAGGTTCAGCAGGTTGGCCATCTCCACTCGCCGGGGTCTGCACAGGTAGCGGTTGAAGTGGAATTCCTTCTCCAGCTCCACCAGCTGAGCACTGGTGTAGGCTGTGCGGGCTCTCTTGGAGGCTGAGGAGCCTGGAGGGCTTTTCTCACCACTGCAGGTTTCTGCTGGCCGCAAAATGAAATAAAAGATAATTACTTACATGCAGAAATTGAATGCATCGTTTCTTAATAAATCCTGGAACAGGCAAAGGAGTTCGACCTCCTCCTTTCCCCTCACCCTTTTCACATTAGCCTGCACTCCATAATCATGTCATTTATTAAGAGTTCTGTTCTCCAAAGCTGCCCCTGGTTTATGAAAATTTGATCATGTCATGTAGAAAAGGATCCTTCCAGGGCCATTTATTTAGGAGTCGATTATTTCCAACAGATAATTTTGAGAAAATAATATTTGGCAGGGAGGGGGTGGGGGAAAGTCACTGCAAAGCCAATTAATAGCAGCACGGGTCAGCGTGGGGAGGTGGTTTGGCTGCTGAGGTACAAATGCACACACACACACATCTTGTCTTCGTGTTTGTGGATAAAAATATTTGCATGAACACTGCTGAACATCAACTCACATTTGTACTTGCCTTTTGGTCAGAAAACCACGCATATAACAGATAAATTATATTGACACAGAGTGAACTGTGTGCCTCAGAAAGTTTGTATTCATATATTTGTCAAAACAGTGATATTTCCATGCTGATTTCTTTTCTTTCCTCTTGATCATGTTAGAAATGTGTGTGTCTGCACACAAGGATATGGACATCTTTATTCTTCTCCAGGAATAAACTAAAGGAGTGGGAAACAAAATAATTTGCTGTCTATATGCACACACACACACTCAGAGCACCATGAGTTTGTCTGTGTTTGAGGGCAGAGAGGTGGGTAGAGAAGCAGAGCTATGCTCCAGCATCCCTGCATTGAGCAGTGAGTACAGAGATGTTCCTAGATTAACATCTTCACCTAGTTGTACCTACACAGTCAGATGTGGGCTGTGTACAACCTCCTGCTTGGATTTCCCTGTGGTGCTCTGGATATGTTGAAAAGCAACCAAGTGTGTGCAGCCAGTGCTGCAGAATGAGCCAAGGCTCACTCATCCTGGCCAGGGCATGTGACTGGTGGCTTGGGGTCATGCCCACCACCAGGATCCTCCTGGATCTTCTCTCACCTGCCTCCAAACAAGATGACTCTGCCCGGTGGCTTTGTTACCTCCTGTTTAGAGGAGCAGAGGGTCACAAAAGCAGAGCAATGTACCTGTGCTAGGGGAGCTGCTTTTCTGCTTGGAATTTTGCCTCGATTCTTTCATCCAGGGGAAGATCTGCTTGGTGAGACTGGCGTTTGCACTGAGGTTGGCTTTGCTGGGAGTAGTTTTACCACTCCCTGACTGGTTATTGCTGTTGCTACTGGTGCTGTTGGTGGCAGGGTTGGGGGGAGGTGAGACGGGGGGAGGTGGATGGTGCTCCTGGGGTAGACTTGGCCTCATGCAGCTCCCGTTCAGGTCTTTACTTTTTGCGTGCTGGGTTGTGTTGCCAAGAGACTGGAGGGAGCAGGCAGACCTCTGGTAGTCGTTGTCCACGTGAGAGGTTGGCTGGAAGGGTTGCTGAGGACCTTCGTAGCCGAAGCCATTGGCACTCCCGTAGGAATAACCCCCAAAGAGCGTGGAGCTGTCGTAGTAAGTTGTCTTCTGCATCTCTGGGACTCCCCAAAATGATTTTTCTGGCTAGCAGGGTCTTGACGCCCCTATGGCAGAACATTGGCACCCCAAGGCCACGTGACAGGCCGTTTCCAGCTGTCTATTGGAAGCTGACCTGAAAGGTTAGGAGAAAACACACAATAATAGTACCCAGCCTATGAATCCATCTTGGGGCTTGAAAGGCCCATGACATGAATAGGGTCCTGCAGAACAGGGTGAACAGATGCTTTGAGCAGATTTTGTCCTGTAGGCAGCCTAAGGAGACTCAGCAAATGTTACAGTGCACAAGTCTGGAGCTGATTTTGGGGAGTAGTTTTCCTGTTTGGTTGGTTATTGCCACCTTTAATTTTTTTCCCTTAGAGGACAGCACCCAGGATGTGTAAGTGCACATGTGCTCTATATGTGTCAGTACATCCATGGACTTCTATGTTTATCTGTTTACATATATATATACACACATATGTACTCCCATATAAATGTGTGTGTATATGCATGCAGACGTGTGTCATGTGCACATCTACACATCCATGTCTAGATAACACACATTCATATAAGAATACAGAACAGATAATTGCTGGCTACAAGCATGAAAGGAATGAAAGTCTTGCTTTCTTACCCCTGACCTATTCAAATCAGTCATTCACACACAGAAAAAACAGCAAGACATTCTTATACCACCAGAAATTAAAAGTCTGCTAAGTTTCTTGTAGGGCCTCAGCCCAGTATATTTGGGGTTTAACCAGAAAACAGCAAATAATCAATAGGTTTTACCCAGGTAACACTGTCCTGACACACTTGGCTCGATTTTCTGTTTACACAGGGAACTCACAACGCCTTTGGAATTCAGTGCAAATATTTTAGGCAGATTGAAGCAGGGGCATGAATTCAAGAATGTGCTTCCTTTGGCCTGTTTGTCATTCTCTCCCTCCCTGGTAGCACAGGTTGGATTTAGAAAACATTTCCCTCCATCCCCTGTACTGCTTTGTACTCATCTCTCCTGATGCTAAAGCTACCACTGGTAAGATCTGACTCCAAAACCAGTTTAATTCCTGTTGGGTTTCCTTTATTTTTTTTTCCCCCCTTGGAAAACAAACTCATCACCAGACCATTTGCTCTTAACTTTCTCCCCCTTTGATTTCAAATCGTTCCTCCCTCCCTCAATCCAAGCTGAAAACCTCTAAAAAAACCAATCCAAATCCTCAAATTACAAAATGAAACCACCTTTTTTCCCCCCCTCTTGTTTAATTTGTCCTTCTCTCTTTCTTCTTCTTTCTCTTTCTTTTTTTTTCCCCCTCAAACTATAAACTTTCTCTTCCATAAAGACAGAGTAAAAAACACCCTGAGAAATACAAAAACTATCTTGACCTAAAAATAATCTGCTGTGTGTGGATCCACGGAGGCAGCAGCCACGGGCTTTAAAAAGGCAGAGCTCGGAGCTCTCTGCAGCTCAGACTTTGCAAAGGAGCCACTGTGCATTTTGTTTGGAAATTGATAACCGTTGTATATTTAATTGTCTCTCTTGTATATTTAATTTTATCTGGACTCTTTCATTCTCGAAAATAAAATAAAATAAACTCTGTGGAGATAAAGTCTAATGTGATCTTGCTAAGTACGAAGGTTTCACAGAAGCCACAGCTCGACAATAAATAATATTTTTCCCCTTTCCCTGTCTGCTGTGTTCTTATGTCATGTCATATGAAACCTCCATATACTTCTCCCACAACAACCCCACGAAGGGACTGCTTCCTTTTTTTGTTTTATTTCTGTTTACACTGCTTAAATCCTTTCTGCATTCCCAAAAATCTGTGTTGTATCTTCCACGGAGATGGATTATTGTCTACAAGAGGGGGTGAGATCCTTGCGGGGAGTTATTCTCATTTGCTTTCCTCGCCATGATAAATATGTCTTATTAAAAAGTCGACTCCAGTGCCCGAGCCGAGAAGCTCTGAATTAATTAACAAACAGCAGCGCCTTGATTATGAATAGGTTCGCTGAGAATATCTCCGAGGGCAGAGGTGGGAATTTCTCCAAGGCCTTCCTGTCTGCCATAGGTTTCTTTAAAACAAGAACCAAAATAAATAAAAATAAACCAAAGGAGAGGAGAGGCTCAGCTAAAAATAACAGCCACGATGTTTTTGGGTTTGTGTTTTGTTGTTAGGGGTTTTTTTTAAAGCCCATAAAATAAATTTACAATCCCCTTCACCCAAAGGCTCTATGCCTTGTGGCTTCCACAGAAGGTTTGCTTTGTACCTCATCTCTCAGCGCCTCACAAATGCTGCTCATTTATCTCCGCCGAGGATGGCCACCATCCTAATTATTTACTCCAAGGAATTGTTTAAAAGAAAGGGAAAAAAAAAATCTCAGGCAGAATAATAAATATTCGATTATCTGCTGTTGCAATTAAAGCCGCTCAGGATGTCTCCCCCGCGCTGGGGCTTTCAGCAAGCTCCAAGTTTCACTTCGCAAGTGGTTAAGGTTTAACCACAAACTCTTTGCCTGCAACTTGGGAGTTGTGAGCATTTAGGGATATTTAAGAAAAAAAAAATCACCAAAATCGGGGGAAGGTGCGAGAGGGAAAAGGGCTGTGGGGGAAAAAAATAAATAAATCAGGCGGGCGTGGGAAAAAGAGAAAAGAAAGCGAAGGGAGAAGAAATTGTACTGCAAAACCATCCCCTCCATGTTGGAAATCCGAAATTCCCAACCTGAGGGTGTTTATGAAGAAGAGCAGCTCCTTTCCCCTCCCCCCGCGCCCCCTCCCAAGGTAGATTTCCCACCAGGCTAGAGCCCCGCTTTTAATTTCAATTATTATTAATAATAAATATTCTAAACATGCCCTTAACAATAGGTCGGCGGCTGAGAGAGGGAGAGAGAGAGAGAGCTCAGATCCCAGCGACTGCTTTGCGGGTGGATATGCCTGGAAAAAAAAAAATAGAGACACATTCCTAAAATTTCCTTCTTCCCTCCCTCCACAAGCAAGCTTCACCCCAAGCAGAACTCCCCAGTTGTGGCGGGGGGAGAGAGGGGAAAAAAAAAGGGCCCTGGGTGAGGGTTGGAAAAGAGTCTCTGCGTGGAAGGAAGCTTAAAGCTTGTGAACTCTTCTTGAACCGAGATTGGAGTCATATGGTCATAAATCATTGGGACATATACTCCGCCATTCACAAAGTGATAGCCTATTTGAGTCCAGCTTACCTTAGTCTCTGACGAGCAAAGCACAGGCAGACATCATCTATTTTCACATCCAGCATCCACGCAATCAATAAGCGAGGAATGACTCCCTTCCTTTCAAAACGTTACAGGAATATACGAGAGAGTGAGAGAGAGAGAGAGAGGCGGAAAAAAAAAGATTTAAAAAAATCAAAATATCCAGCATATGCATGTCTATATGTATCACAACCAAGCCAAAACAGAGGGGGAGGGGGGTCCAGCCCCGTGGAGCTTTCGGTTACGGCAGCTCTCAGATTGTCTTTCTATCTCCGTTTGGGAAAAGAGAAGAGGAGGGAAGAAAAAAAAAGGGGGGGGAGAAAAAAAATTCAAGATGCTTTTCAGCTTCCAAGATGTGCAAAAAAGATGAGAAGGCTTTAAATGGCCAAACCCTGAGATTCTAGTTGCCCTCTAGACTGGTACGCGCTGCTCACTGATAACAATGGCCTCTGCTAACCACAGCAAAGGGGAAGAAGGGAAAGGAGAAGGGAAAAAAAAAAAAAAAA
>VWZX01003880.1:0-19591 GCA_013399015.1 Galbula dea
TGTTCAGCCTGGAGAAGAGAAGGCTTAGAGGGGACCTCATAGCAACCTTTCAGAACCTGAAAGGGGCTTATAGAGCAGAAGGAGAGAGACTTTTCTCCTGGTCTGATTGTAACAGGACACAGGGGAATGGCTACAAGTTGAAGGAGGAGAAATTTAGGCTGGAGATTAGAAGGGGGTTCTTTACCCAAAAGGTGGTGAGGCACTGGAACAGGTTTCCCAGAGAGGTTGTGGAGGCCCCATCCCTGGCAGTGTTTAAGGCCAGGCTGGATGTGGCCCTGGATGACCTGGTCTAGTGCATGTGGCGTCCCTGCCCATGGCAGGGGGGTTGGAACTAGATGATCTTTAAGGTCCCTTCCAACTTCAGCCATTCTATGGTTCTATGATAGAGGTCAATACATCTGAAGCCAAAAAAAAAAAAATCTGTTAAAGTTTATACACTGGTTACTGTCCTAAAGTCAGCTTTACTGAATTTACTTTATTGTCTCATGAATGCACTTTATCTACTATTATCATGTGCTATAAAGCATTGCCTTTTATCAAATAAACCATTCTTCTCACACATCTTGCCAGAAATTATTTTGATTTAGGAACAGATTAAGTGATCTTCTGTGTACGTTTGTTGTGGACTTTGGCTGCTTTAAACTGAAGTATGATTAAAAAGATATTATTTGAGTAATACAGGAAAATAGAGTGCGTTTAGCCTTATTTTTATACC
This sequence comes from Galbula dea, assembly GCA_013399015.1. Classification (NCBI taxonomy): domain Eukaryota; kingdom Metazoa; phylum Chordata; class Aves; order Piciformes; family Galbulidae; genus Galbula; species Galbula dea. Next base: position 716 of record VWZX01003880.1, read on the forward strand.
TACTAAGGTGTTACACAAATTCCTGGCTTAGCATTTTATTTCCAAGCTGTTATTCATGTTTCCCGTAGTTTCTCACTATTTATCATGGGTGTCATGTAAAAGTATTTTTGTTTGGTTTCCTGTCTGTTTCTGAATATCATCTCTTGACATATACTGGAGAGGATTAAAAATTATTACCTTTTATGTACAGAAGAATCTACTCTGTATTTTTAGTCTTGTATTATAAACATTTTTCTTGTCTTGATGCAAATTTTTAAACTGGTGTGAATACTGCAACAGACAACTGGCTACTACCCCTCTCTTTTCTTTGGGAAAAACTAATCCATTTTTGCTGTATTGCATAATTTGTTCCTGCTATTTTTCACTTTATTGGGAGATAAAATAATCTCTTTGAGGCCAGACAAGTTGTCACTTCCAGTTACTGTGTGTAAGTTTGATGTGGCATAAGAAATTACACACCATGTTGTTACTGCCAGAAAAATAATGGGTGTCACCGCTGTAATTGCTGATAAAAATTTGGTGTTCAATACTTAAATCAATTACCTACCAAAGACATCTTTTGCCAGAGTCCTGTCTCAGAAGAATCTAGTATAGCCTACTGACTCACAGTCAATCAACTTCTATAAAGAATCGTGAGTCTTCAAGGAAATGTATTATACAACCACAGTATGTATTTTTGTGCTTCAATCAATGTAATGACTTTTAAGGAGTGAAGAAGATATTCAAAATTCATAGTAAATAGTAAAGGTAAAAAATGGCTTTCACTTCATATGTGGTGATTACATATTGCAATGATAACTTCATTCATAATGGGAAGAGGAAAATAAGGCTACTTGTAAAAATGGAAATAGGTGGAAAAATTAGTGTGAGAAAGAAAATATTGAAAATCCTGGGGGGAAAAAAAAAAAAGTTATTTTTAATTTTAGAAATCCAGGAGGTCAAAATCAGCACAAATGCCTGAGTAAAAAACATTGAAGAGAAAATAGAACAAGAAAGGAATCATCTATAAGAGCTATTCAGCTGTGAGAAGAGAAAAAACTAACTCAAGAATGACTTAATACATTTAGCACAGCACAGAGTTTTGTGTGGGAAGCTGAGTGAAATGGTACAAAATTGTTAGAGTAGATGACATCATGAGGATGCTTTTTATTTATTTTTTAGCCTTATTTTGTGTCAAAACCTGAAAAAAATGGTTCAGGAATTATTTCTATACAGGATAGAAACAATGAAGAAATAATTATATAGTGAACAGCAATCAGCAAGGATTCAGATCTGATATGGTTGAATTAACAAATTTAATTTTATTAATGTGAAATCAAAAAGTACAAAGAGAGGAAAAGCAGTGGCTTTTTGGCCCTTCTGAACAAGTGCTGAACTTCCTTTTGAGCCAATTCTGAGAAAGAAATTAGCCACAGTGAGGGATGCAGTCTCTATTGTCTAACAAATGTCTGTACGTAGCTTGGAAATGGGGAAAACACAGGACAGATATTGTCCTTGGAAGGTTTAGGTAGTTCACATCAAGCCCTACCCTGTAGGAAAGTCCCAGTTTGAGGGCCTAAGACTAAAGGCCTAAATTTGTATTGTGTCCAGCTAAGTGGTTTATTCAGCAGGTTATAATGATAACTTTCTGTTTAGATCTGTGCTCCTGAGCCTGTCTGTCTGACATAGGCTGCATAACCCTGAATTAATTTGGGACATTAATGAGAAAATAAACATCTGCCTCACCACTGTGGAGAGTTCCATATGAAGGAAGAGCTAGGATTTAGCAGAGTTCATCTCAAACAAGTTTTTTTAGGACTAACAGGTCCCCTCAAATAAACCTTTAAATATTTGTTGAGATTACTACTCTGACTTAGAGTCACCTATAGACAAAATACACTCAGCCTCTTCAAAACACATTTAACTTGTTTCATCCAACAATGTTCTTCAAAATGTTTGTAGTAGACAAAATCTAAATGCTATGTTAAAATAAAATGTTCTCATTTGTGAATTTGAAAAGGTAGCTGAAAACAGACCATCAGTGTTCAGATTCATAAATGCATCTCTTTCTGATCTTATTCTCTTTAATTTTTTTTTTTTACCAAAGCTATAGGAAAAGGTCTTAAATATGTGCAGATTGGGTTATCAGCTAATTTTGAAATAGTTGCAATGGCAAACAGAATGAAGACAAGTCGTTCCTTATGCCAATCTGATCACACCATTAACAAAAAAAAATTATTTGAAAAAAATGCATAGATACAAAAAATACAAAATGAGGAACTGTGGGTCACAACTATTTTAGGAGCGAATGTATTATTGCAGAATATTAGAAAGCTCTTATTTGAAGATGAAGATAAGATTAAATTCCATTTGTTTAGTGTGCCTCGTTAAGCTTCAATATTTTCTGATTTTTATAGAATAATTTGTTAAATAAAAAAAAAAATCAAGCAATGCCAGTTTCCCAGTTTAGTTGTCTTTTTGACAGTGATGTTTTCACTGTATTTGAAGCTAAATAGCAATGGAATGAATTAGTATTAGACTTATTTCTCAAATGAAATGTTACACAAATATCTTCTGTTCCTCACATAAAAAAAACCCCAAGCCGAAACCAAAAACAGACAAAAAAAAACAATCAAAAAATCCAATTTGGTGGTCATTATAAAGTTTCTTCTGCACTGTCATACAATAGGTGCTAGAGAAAGAAAGGCCAATAAATCACTGGCACCAATACATCTAACATGTACAAAGACTCAGACAGCTGCTGTCAGTACAGTAGGGAACCTCAGCTGAATTGACCTATTTCTCGCCTAGTGTAAAATTCCTTTCTCTTTCTCCACTAATTACATGTTTAGAGACCATTCAACTTTGCTAAATATATATACAGTGTGTGCATTTATAGTTGGGTTTTTTTTTTCTGACATGGTTATCGATGCTGCACTTTTTTATTTCCCATTTCTTTCTTCATTTCTGTAAAGGCAGATCTTTACATATCATTCAGAAAATTCAGGACTGACTGAAAAAGAAGAAAGCTTTCAGTGCCCCAATAGTTTAATCTTGTTAAATATGACATTTTTAGTTTGGTTCTTAATAAGAAGATGTGTGGCTTTGGTATGGTTCAGAGCAGGAAAAAAGAGCTAATATGTAAATAAAAGAATCTAAAATTGTAAATTAGATTCTTTTGTTACAAACTTAGCTGTTCACTGACTTGAGTCTTTAAACTATTCATCCAAACTGTTGTATCTCACAAGGACAGAATAAGTTCATTTTTTAAAAATGCTTTCTGAAGCATTCACTGTCTAGCTTAGAAAGAAGAGTCTTTAATGGTTATTTTAGTTTCTGAATAGCTGTGTTTGAACAAAATGCACCACAGAGGTGAAATGGAGGAGAAAAAGAATGAGCAGAAAATATAGTATGCTATATAAAAGTGTGTGTTCTCAGGTCACAGTATCTCGGTTTCTGCAGAGAAATATTTGTTTCTTCTTTCTGCTTTTCTTACTCTGTTTTAGAGGTAAAATCTGTGTGGGAAACAATGAAGCAAGAGGAGAACTATTTATATATGTACATATAAAATTTATTTATATATATATTGTTATTATTTTGAGAAGGACTTTGTATTCTACCTAGTTCTGCAAAGAAGATGTCAGTGTGGGTTCAAACAAGCCCAATTTGATTTTTAAACAGGATCTNCACCACACCCAGAAGCATTGCACTTAGGGTACAATGCTGCTGTATTTTCTGAGGGGACAGAACCTAAAATAACCTCCAGAATGAGAGCCATGATTCTCCTTACTTGGCTTGATAAATGTTAACTGCATTAATCTACTTCAGCTCTTGTGCTGCTGCATGTTAATGCAACAAATTTTTCAACAGTAATTCTTTTTTTTTATCACTGATTTTTAAAATATCTTTCAGTTCCTGGGATTTTTTTGTTCTCCAGAAGCCTACAGGAAGGTTTAACAAAACAGGGACTTTCACAGTCCTTCCATTATCTAATGACTTCTACCAGACTCAATTGAAAGAGCATAAGGATCCAGACCACATGCAAAGTTATTAAGTCACTCTCCAGTAGTGCTTATATTTAATAAGCAGGTATGAAAATTGGGTTCCTGCCCATGTCTCAGCATTTGCACAAAGGTTGACACCAAGTGAATTCTTGCAACTTCTGTGACAGAAACAGTTTATGACATTTGCTTGCATTTTAATGTCTGCAGACTACATGATGTGTTTGGAAAAAAAAGAAAATATATCGCCTTAGCTTTAAATTCTGCTTACTGAGTTAGGCAGGCATTTATGCAAAGATGTAGGTTCCATCTTTTCAGGTAGGAGAGTGAGGCAGGCAGAGGTGAAGAGAAGCCAGAAGGAGCTCCAGGTGCAAATCAGTACAGTGAAACTTACTATGCACCCAGGGTGTCAGAAGAAGGAGATTTTCCTGAGGACTTTCCTTCAATCCATGAAGAGGTTACAAGTTGTCGAGCTGAAAATCGTGACTAGAAAGAAAGATCAACTCCAGAGACATTAGGCAAGGATAGATTTTTATTATCTTCTTTTTTTTTAATTTTCATATCCATCAGCCAGTAAACTATGTGTTGTTTCTTTGGAAACTTATCCTGCTCTTGTTTATATCCTAATGATACATATCTTCAAGGTTTGAAAGCTGTTTCTGTGCTTTTAAGGTGTTCATTTTTTAGGAATGAATGCAATCAAATGCATTGCTAAGCTCTGCCTATCCAGGTTACCACTTATATTTGAAAGTGACTGTTGCCACTAGAGGTTTGTCAAGTATATACATTTTTACCTTCTTGCCTGAGCTGACAATTTTCCTGTATTAGTGACCTACAAAAGCAATATCAGTAACACTGCCACACAGAAATTTGGGGTTTACTCCATTGCCAAAGCTGATCATTTGTTACTTTCACAATAAAGCTTAGTCTTCTGTAAAATAGTTGAGAAACAACCATTATGTATTTCAAGGAGACTAGTAAAATTAATCCTGTTTACAGGAATGTGTGGGTGCTTTCATGGGAAAACAAACAACAAATAATATGATGAGTGCCTTTCTCCTCTGTCGCATGCACTTACTTCCACTTAGTCATGAGAACCTTAAAACTTAGTCATTTTACCTTAACTTAGTCATTTTATCTTAAAACTAGAGGAATTTTTTAAGCAACTTTGTTAGATCAATAACATCTCAGATTTTTCTTTTTTTTTCCAAAAAGATTTAGAAAAAATGGACAAGAATAAATCACTAGCTGTGGTCACTACAGTGGCAGCAAGTTCATAAGGTATAGTGGAATTTTATGTTGTGCCTCATGAAAATGCCTACATGCTTTTCCTTGTGATTGATTTTCTGTTAAAATGAGGAAGTATGAAGTGATATATACATTAACTTGGGCCCTTAGTTTATTTAATACCAATGAGCACTTTGACCCAGATGTTTTGTATCAGAATGCTGTAAGTTTTCCAGGCCTGATAAAACAATTCTTCCTATTTTAAGAGTTAGTAATTTACATACTAAAAATACAGAGAAGATTGTCTAGAATAGTGTCTTATCATCTCTAAAGTGATAATCTTAATAAGAAGTACATTCCATAGTCAATATTTTAATACTTACTTTGCTTAATGTAAAATCAATACTTTAGCACAAACTAATTACTCTGAACATTGTTACAAAATCACTTCTCTGTTGGCCTGTAAACAAAAGAAAAAACAAGACAAAGCAGCTTTTTAGTAACATAAATTTTATAAAACCACCTCCCTCTTCCCTGAAGTAAAAAATCTTTAAAGTTGTATGAGTATTTAGAAACTTTTAGGAAGGAAATCAAATTCAATAGTTGTCACAGTAATGGTTTAAATTTATGCAAAGCTTATTGTCTAATGATTTACCACAAGCCTGTCTCTGTTATTTGACTTTATTAATACATATCTTGTCTTATTGTTAAGTGAACTTTAGGGTATGCGCAATTGTTTCTGTTGTTAGAGCTGAGCTTCAACTAATTTATATTGCTTTAAATCTTCAAAAAGTCATGTGTTCACAGCTTACTTGTGATGTCTACACATATTTTTGCGTGCTACTGAAATAAAACAAGTTTTTATTATGAAGTTCCAACTTCTTTAGAGTAAATGATTAATTGCATACAGTGCAAGACTTGTATTTGGGTTAAATCATAAGAGTTCTCGAGTTTGCTTCCAAATATCTATTTTTTGGCTTAAATTAGCATACACTAGCCAGATGAAATTTTAAGAGAAACTATATGTAAGCAATAACATATTTAAACAAGTGGATAGCAAAAAAAAATGTTTATTTTTAAATACCAAGTGGAAAGATGTTACGAATTAAGATAAAAATATTTTCTCTAGCCTTCACTACCTTATTTCATTCTCCTAAACAGCATTAATAGATACCCTTTACTGGTCTCCATTAGAAGCAGTTACAAAAAGGAAGCTAAAGAACACTGCCAGATAAAAACCTTGTCATTTTCACATAATGAGATAATATTTTATTTTTAATTTGTGCTAGAGTGCAACCTACTTACTCCATCTACAGTGGAAATTGGACTGTGCTAGGAATGCACAAGCATAAGGAAGATGAAGTCACCGCCCTAGAAAGCCCAACAACTTAAGCAGAGAATTTACAAAAAGAGAAAATCTGCATACTGAGATGCCTCTTCTTTAGCATTCTGATTCCCTACCTCCCCATTCTCTTTTAAACAGAATGAGGATTGATGCTGACAGTAAGGCTTTCAAATACAGCAGTGTGATGAAACGCTGAACCTCTCATAATGGTGTGACCAGAAAGAGGGACTGAATTAACACTTACTGTAGCAATAAGCAGGCAGTGTCACAGCAAAATATTTCTTCAATTATATTCAGCATTTTTATGTGGTTATATGAAAAAGAGTATGCATGCATGTTCAAAGTCTGAGAGTACAGACTTCAGTTAGTGGAACTGAGAAGATGATCCTTCTGTCTTAGGGATTTTCTCGTACCTGCAAATGCAGTTTCACATCTGCATATTGCTTTCCTCCCTCATGTTTAAGTCCAAGCAATCTTAAAGAAAACAAACATGATTAGTACTCCCTGGGTTTTTTGGTTTTGGTTTTGGTTTGGGGGGCATGTGTGTGTTTGGGGAGGGGGGTTGTTGGTTGGTTTGTTTTTTTGTTTGGTTGTCTGTTTGCTTGCCTTTTTTATTTTTAAATGTTTGGTGGTTTATTTTCTATATGGGTTATTTCAAAACTCAGAGAGATCCAAAAAGCATCTGGTTGGTAACATCTACTTCGTTATAGAAATCATATATGTCTTTCTTACATATGTTAGAGGAAATACTGAGAATATCGACCCCTCCATTCCACTAGTGAGCTGTTAATCACAAGAATAGTCCTAAATGCATGCTTCATGACTGAGTGCCTGCTAACAACAATAAAAGATTCACTTTCTGGCTCTGCAAAGGTTGTATAACTCTAGATTACTAGGAATGCATTGCAGCAGAGTTGCTCATAAATCTTGTGCATATATTTTTCAAAATATTTACAACTGACGTAGTTTTCAGTTAGCAAATTTTGTGTAACACCTTGATCAGGAGGTACAGGAGCGCAGGATTAAATACTTCTCTCCTACAGTGATGTAAATCGAGAGTTATTGACACTGAATTCTGAACAAAATCAAGATACTAAAGAGCAAAATGAGGCCACATCATTATTAATGCACCTCTTAAAATGATCCCCCTCAATTCACACTCAGTATGTATATTTGTTGTGAAACAAAAGGATACACATGCTAGTTGTAGGTTATATTATAGGACTGAGCTCTGAGAATTATTCTTGTGATTTAGATTGTAGTAAATGCACTCAGAAATATCAAGTTTAAATTATATAAGGTGCCTATCTGTACTGATGAAATCTGTTTTATACCCTTACAAAAGTGGGGAATTTAAATCAATCACTAGGAAAAGCAAGTAGATCAAGTGAGTTCCTTCCCGTTAGCTCTGTAATGCTTGACAGAAATAGGACAGCAGAGAACAGTTTTTTCTTGGTGCACACGGAGTTCTGTTGATGTCATCTGAATTTTATTCTGCACTGCTTAAGCACTGTTGCCTGGAGGAGCCCTGCAGTCTTGAGGTAAATACAGTAACTTAGAACTTTATCACTGAGCATATACCTGCCAGTCTATTATCAAGATAATGAGTTCTTTTTTCAGACAGTGGAGTCAAATTCTATCCAGATATTACCACAAAATTAACAGAATATATAAGCAATGGGACTATTGAGCCTACTCAATACAGAAATGTGGAATATCTCAAGTTAGAAGGAACCTATAAAGATCATTGAGTGCATTTCCCTTTTCTGAAGGACACAGTTGGCTCTTTCATCTACTAGGGTGCACTATTGACTCATATGCAACATGTCATCAACCCACACCCCTAGATCTTTTTCTGCTGAACTACTCTCCTTTTCCCATCCTCCAGTTTGTTCATATAACCAGAAATACCAAGACCCAGATGGACAATCTGGCACTTCCCTTTGTTAAATTTCATAAGGTCGGTGATTTTCCAGCCTTCAAATCTATCCAGATCTTTCTGTAAGGTCTCTCTACCCTTAAGGGAGTTCACAGATCCTCCTATTTTACTATAGATTTCCAAAATCATTAAAATGTCATTAAAATAAAATAAGAGCAAAGAAGAAAAGTATTTTGATAGTTTTCTAAATTTCTGTTCCCTTTGCTCTCTTCCGTATCTTCTAGGGGTTTTTTAGCAGTATATCTATCTATTAACTTTGCAAAATATTTTAGGTGGATGTCTAGCAGATTCAGTTAGTCTCAGCTTACTTATTTGTGAAGTCAACATAGACACAAGGCTTTTTGGGTTGTTTGTTTTGGGGTTTTTTTTGGGGGGGAGTGGGTTGTTAATTTGGTTTTTTTCTTGTATGTTTTCTTGTATGTTTTCTTGTTTGTTTGTTTGTTTCAGCTAGGCTCATACACAAAGACCTGTGCAGAAGCTCAGGATGATTATTTTTATTCTGATGAACAATAAAGGATACGTGAATCCTGAAATCCAGGCATAGATTTTGAGAAGTATAATGAAGAAATTGCTGAGGAACTATCAGATCTTCGTTTCACATGTCTTTCCTAAATCATATGTCAAACCCAGTACTACCCTTCCAAAGTATTTTTAATTATTTATTTATTCTGTGAAAAATTTTAATCTCTCATCAGTTTTTGTCTTCAGTCCTTGGTAGCCTTCAAGCTTTATGAAAAATTCTTTTTAGCTAGAATTCCCTATTATTAGCTATCCACATTTGAAAAGTATACCCTGTAGTGCCCTTCTGGCCAGGCATAAACAGCTGTGTTAAAGAATATTTAGAATTTTTTTTAATACAAAGTATTCCAAAGGCATCTAGAATGTACCCAGAAAGAATGAGAATCTAACCACCAAAACAATCACTGAGTTTAAGCATAAAGGTATATATTGTTATTCTACTCAAACAAAGCTAAGTGACTTTTTAGCTGGCTTTTTCCTTAACGGTTAATTGTTGGGGGGTTTTTGTGTTTTTGGTTTGTGGAGTTTTTACATATATTTATATATTTGGTTTGTGGTGTTCTTTATTTAGTTGGTTTGTTTCATTTTGGTTTAATTTTACTTTTTTAAATTTTCAAATTTGCCAGTATTAATGCAGCTTTTTCTCTGATTCTGTGCCTTATTCTGCTGGTTTGTAGCAAGGCTGACTCCGTTTCCCTTTGCATACTTTGAAGAGTATGTTCCTGAAATGAGAACCATGCAAATAACTCTACTTCATTTTGGTATATGTGACAAAGTCAGAAATAGTTTGATTTATGTTTTTGTGTGTAATGTCATTATGAATAAGAAATATACAGCCTTAACAGCCTCATGGAGAACACTTGATGACTTTGCTTCACAGTTCCTTCAGCATAGTAAAATTCAATCATTCAGTAATGAAACCCTTTTATAAAAAATATTTTTTGGACAAAAATATCATGTAAATGTTTCCCTCTACAGTCATCATCCTGTACATCAAAGTCAGGAATAAAGCAGTACCTCTTTTCAATCTTAGAAACCAGAAATTTATTCCTGAATTACAACCAAATAAACCTTGTCCTTTTGGCACAAAGCAAAAGGAGACTTTCCCACATAATTTGATATTCCATGAAAAATAACTGGTAAAAGAGAAAGGTACAATGCACAAAGCTTCAGTTACCTAAACGTTGATGGGCAAAACAACAGTTAAGTTCCCTTGCTTAAGGCTCTCTATCTTTTCAAAATTTTTCCAGTAAGCTGCTTAGCTCTGAACTTTCTTCAGAGTCATATTCTCAGTGATGTTTGGAAGGTGCCCAGCTTTCTGTTTCTTCACTAGTTTTTTCAGTAATCCTGCTGTACTTCCTCTGTCTTTCAGACATGCACACAAATACCTCTCTACTGAAAAAAAAAATAAAATATCCACAACAAAAATCTCCAGGACTAAAGCCAGAAAAACAAACCACAAAAAAACCCCCAAAGCCTAGCAGTCTTATCACCCACATATACCTTTATTTTGGAAAGTGACATGTGCCTGTGCTTTCCATCATGTCTTTTTGTAGAGGAATTCATAAGTCACTTGTTACAGCTGTCTTCAAGGAAAAGTGACAGTTATTCTTACCTACTGCAGTGACATTTTATCCAGGCTGCAACTTCACGTAAACCTAATACTCATTGTCAAGATACTGCACCGTACTTTTTTTCATTTTCCCCTCCCTCCCCCAGATACTTCCAGAGGTTCAAGGTTTTCTTGGGGTTGGTCCTTTTTGTGTGATCTAGGTTTGTACTTAAAAATATGTAGATATTCTTTAAATAATTTGTAGTAAAAAAAATATTAACTACCCTATACTTGATTTATAACATTTGTTCAAGAAATAGAAAGAACAGCTACAATCTGTTCAACAAACAACCTACAAGCTTTCCAGTGAGGGACAAATTTGAAAAATTGACACTGAGGTTGTGCTAGGTAAATATTAGTGACAGGCTCTATATGGCACATAGAGCTATGTGTTAAGTAAAATATGCAATGACACAACAGAGCTAAAAAAACCAAGGGATTTGAAAAAAACCCATTTTCTCTCTTTCTGCACATTTGAGAACAACTACAAATAAGACACAAATTTGTATATGCAAAGTAAGCACCTAGTTAAGTAACATACCTCCTTTCACAGATTTCTTAAGAGACTTACATACCTGCATTTAAAATATAAAGTATATTCTTCCTGAAGGATCTGTATTTGTTGGGATTTTTTTTTAATTATTCTTACAGGAGAATGCAACTATGACAATTAAGATTCCCTCTGCCATAAATACTAAGCATGGGTTCAGGTGTCCCTGCTGTCGTACATTTATAACATAAAGAAAAGTATTCTCTCTTCCGATGAGTTTAGGCTGTAAATAAAACAGGCAAGTCAAATAACAGAGATGACAGAAACATTATCCACATTTTACAGTCAGTAAACAAGAGCAGAAAGATTTGCCAACATTTGTCTACTCTGTACCTAGATGTTGTTGCATTTCACAGGGAGATTTGGTATGAAAAATCTCATAATAATGTAAGTGACTTTGCTTCTCAAACTACAGCAAGGGCTTGAAACAGAGTATCCATTTGGTTTAGTAAGCTTCTACTGGAGATTGTTTAATAGAGAGAATTTTGTAACACAGATACCTTGTGAAACAGAGCAGGAATGAAAACTACAGAATTATCTTCATACAGCTATCAAAGAGCAGTTATTCAAACCCTGCCTGCCCTGGCTGCACTTGAACTAATGACTTAGAAGTGAAAACACTCTACAGTCTGTTACTAATCTCCTGAGTTGTCTGGGCTTTCAACCCTTTTTAAAAGCTATATTTACTGGGATCAGAACGGTTGCCCTTCTTAGAATAGATTTTGTGCTACAGCACATAGTCCAAAGTTCAAGAGTCTTCCATTTGTGAAAGAACAAGTCACAGTGTTCCAGTACAGTTACTTTCTGAAAGGAGAGCAAAAACTTGCCTATCCAGATAATAACATAGAATTAAAAATCTCATCCCCCCATGTTAGGTATCTCTGCTTCCTGTAAAGACATAAAGACCTATTTTTTACTGTTTAATTATCTTTATATATATATATATGTATATATAAACTAGCTAAATAAAAAAAACCCCCTAATTTTACGTTACTCTGTTAACTACTGGAACAAAATAAAATGAGGTTAGGAGAGAAATAAGGACATACAAGAGAGGACAAGATTATTTACATCAATAAATTTTGTTAATCATTTTCCACCCATTTTAGAAAGTCAGTGCCAATTTATTTCACAGGGTATATCAAATATGCCTGTCTTCTGCAGTTCAGAACTACTATTTATCCTTCTGGAGTATTTGAATTTGAGAATAACTGTCACATGTTTCCGTCCCTGGAAATATTCCAGGTCAGATTATACAGGGCTTTGAGCAATCTGATCTAGTTAAACATGTCCCTGCTTACCACAGGAGCGTTGGACTAGATGACTTTTAAAGGCCTCTTTCAATTCAAACTGTTCTATGATTCTATGCTGTCATTTGATTTGTACAGTCATTTTCATGGTCTGGTAATTTATCTGATACTTATCCTTACATAAGTTTGACAGACACCTAGGAAAAAAGCTTCACATCTGCTAAGTGCTATAACAGTAATTCCTCTTCTTTTCTAGCAAGTACATTAGCATACTGTGTTGGAGCACTGCTCCTTTGGGGGTTAGAGAAAGTTTCTAATATCCAGAATGCACCAAGAAAGACAGAGAAAAAAGATTATTTGTGTTTGTGTTTCTCAGTATTTCTATCTTTCATAGTATCACCACACCGGTAGTATTAGATTGTCCTTCAAATCTAAGTACTTACACTGTCATAACCTCAGTGCAAGTATTTCTTGGGCATACTATTTGTTTCTGTGTCTGGAAAGGTAAAGCAGGCACAAGTCTTTTTATTGTGAAGGTCTAGGACTCTTGTCCAATTTGCTATGAGAGATTTTATCCATCGTTCAGATAATAATGAAAAAGGAATTGCAGAATATTCAGCAGATATTACCTCCCTTATGTCTTCCCTGTAATATGGAGCCCCTGTTCCAACCTAGGTTTTCATCTTGGTAAACAGGGTAAGATTTTAAATTCTTTAAATTCTTCTCACAACTTCTTTATTCAGATGAAAAGGGGTAATAGATAAATAATAGTTAAAATTAACTATGCAGTAAAGGTATATACTTTCTAGGAAGTGTTAACCGAACCCATAGTGGTTTAAAAAATGTGTTTTCTTTAAATATCTGTTAGTATAAACAAAGATTACTGTATTGTTTTTCCTGACTTATTTTCAGCCTCAGGATTCTTTTGTCATTTATAAAGCAGGTTAGACCTCTAACTTTTATGTATGAATGCCTATTCATCTGGAAAAAATCTATTTGTAACTACATTTCCTTCAAGAGTCACAACAATATGTTACAGTCCATGAATATTGTCACATCAAGAGTGTAGTGACTCTCCAGCACTTCGAATTTTCTTAGAGAAGAAGGATTTCTAGGAAATTTAGAATTCTGTTCAATGGAGCAGGGTTAAGGGAAAGTAAGTTATGGTACAGTCTAGTATTTGCAAATCCAACTTATGGCTCAATTTCTCTGTGATCATTCTTTTAAGACCTTTATATTTGTACACTGAATGTTAGTTTCTATTTCTTGAAAAATGGATGACCAGGAGAATGGCTTTCATGTTTTTAAAGATCTGTACTTGAAAATAAAATAATTTACCTGTAAAAACTAGAAAATCCCCACAGACTTCTAAAAGACTGAATGCAGATCTCCATCCAACAATGATATACTCTTCTCAGGTCTCAAAATCATACTACAGCACATGAACACAACACAATACACAATATCCATCCAGAGAAAAAAACCTTCAACATAGTGTTTCTAGAAATATTTGGAGCTGACAATTTATACATACCTGATCAGAAGGACGAAAGGAGACATAAATGTATTCAGAGACTTCTATGCTAGCTTAATCTTCTATCCACCCAAGGGTACTTAAAGAGCTGGCAGATGTCATAGAGAGTCCTCTCTCTATGATTTTTCAACAATCTTGGGAGTCTGGGGAGGTCTTTTTCACACTGCACAACTTTCCTGACTAATCTCAAGTGCATGTTATCCTTACTGACTTCAACATACTGAATTCTCAAAACAATCTGTATCTCCCCACAGTCCACTAGAGCCAGGTATTGTTGTAATGGTATATATAGTGCACTGTCAAGAAGAAAGACATATACTGTAAAAGCAAGCAGTGTATGTTCAAGGGGAGTGAAGGAGCATTAATGGATTTTTAACTATTACATGTCACATTAAATTTATTCACCCTTATAGAATTAATTTCTGTATATCTTCTGGACAGAAACTTTGCTTTTGGTAATATTCATTATAAATTAATTCCTACAGATTTTTTCAAATGAACCAATTTTTAATTTAGTGTAAATGTTTGCATTTTGTCTTAATATTGAAATTCATCCTAGATGAAGAACTACCTTGGCCTGATTTGTGCTTTTCATTATATATATCACCATGATTTTACTGTGCAGTATGTTTAACAAGCAGTGCCATGTTTCTTACTATAGCTTTCTAATGTAGCAAAATGACCACTCATTCTGTTTTATTGGTAATTGAAATAAAAGTTAGTGATTCATGGTCCTGAGGAAGCATTGCAAGAATCTCCTTTTAAAACTTAAATACATAATATATTCACTTTTTTTTTTTTAATGGGAACATATCACCATATCACAGAATATTAGTGGTTGGAAGGGACCTCTGGAGATCATGTAGTCCGACTGCCCTATCAGAGCAGGTTGTAAGAGACTGTTTGAAACCTCTGCCTTATCATCTAAGGCAAACTGGTTTCCCAGCTGTGTCGAGACTGCATGTTAATGTCTCAAAACTTGATTGATCATTGATTAGCATCATTGGAGAAGACAATGACAAACCTTCCTGGAGCCAAAGAGTAGGAAACTGCTGTGCAGGACGATAAGGCCTAGTTAAAACACTGACATAAGGCTCAGGTGTGTGGACATCTGGTGAAGAATTTATTTATAAGTCTGGAGAAACCTGCGGGATATTCCATTTATCTTAAGGATTAGTAGGGCTGCGTCCTGTCCCTTTTCCTATAAAAAACTGAGGAGAAAGCCTCCCAAGTTGTGAGTTGTGAGTGGAGCTCTGAGTGGTGTGTTGTGGTGTGTGTATGAGAGAGAATGTGAGTGTGATCACCTACTGTCATAGAAGAAGCAAGGGGGCTCTGGACCCTTGACACATTGCTGGACCTGATCCATGGTGGTGTAACTATGCCCTCTTGCTCTCTGTTCTGCTCTCTCTTTAATTTTCCTCTTTTTCCTCCATCCTGCTGTCCTATCTCTCTAACTCTTTTGTTTCAATGAACCCTAATTGATTTGCAGCATTTGACCTTGTTTGTGTCTTAATTTCACTCTGGGAAATAAGCGTTGAATTTATCCCATGTCTAGTAACCAAACTGGGACACAGGTTCACCTATAGTAGGTTGCACAGGATGATATACAGGGCGCTTTGAATGTCTCCAGAGATGGAGACTCCACCACCTTCCTAGGCAGCCCGTGCCAGTGCTACAAGTAACTGAAAATCTAAACATGAATGGAGAACTGCATACTCTATTTTTTCCCAACAAAAGGGATTTCATCACTTTACTTGAACACTGATGATGTGTCAAAACAATTGCTAACATCAGTTTTCAGAAATAACTTTACTTAAATGAATGACAGAGGGTTTTTGTCTTGCTTTGTTGGGGTTCTTTTTGGTTTGGGTTGGGTTTTTGTTTGCTTTTTTTTTTTTTTTTCTGGAGAATCAGTATGACAAATCTGTACTGAAAGGGATGATGTTTGGAGATTTTGAAACCAGAATTTAATGGAACTCTGACATATGTTAAACAAGTAAATTGTAAGAGTTGTGAAAAAAAGTAGGTTTTTTCCTGCAGAGTACTTTGTAACTCTGTACTTTCAGAACATATCTTACAAAAAGTATTTCCTTCTGTACCTAGGACAATAGATTTCATTTATCATTGTTAGTTCTGAAGAAAGACCTAATAGCGAATTAAAGAGTTGATTATTAAATCACTTGAAATCTTGATCTGAAATAGGACTTTAACATATGCAAAACACAGCAGAATTTTAAAAACCGTTTCAGCAAAATGCTGCTCTGGGGATTTTGTGATATTTAAACTGTCCTTTAAATCAACATTTTCAGCTACATTTTTTGAATGCAACAAACTGGGGACATGACAGGAAAATATAAGTTACCTTTTATGTATACTAAGGTTGGACTAGATGATCTTGAAGGTCCTTTCCAACCGTAATGATTCTGTGATCCTGTGAAATCAGGTACTTCATACACTTCCCATAATGAATTTTGACTAGCTACTTACTTACAGACTGAGCAGACCACACAGATCAATTGGCCTTCCCAGTCAGTCTGTCCAGTGTTTCTGTGTCTGCTGCACTAAATAGCTCTCCTGATATCTAAAGGGACCTTATGTAATTGCCTTTTTAGATCATTATTTGCTGTTCTTTTTTCCATGGATTTGGAAACATTTTGCTCTTATTTTATAATCTTGAAGACCTCCACACTTGAAGACTTCTGTCCTCATCCCTGCCAGTCTTTCTTTAGAAATTAAAGCATTAGTTATTCTCACAGATCACATGTTCTTTCTACTGCATTTCTTTATAGTGTCTTCAATTACTCTCTTGAAATGCCATGTCAGACCTGTAATTTTTTTTATATATTTATTTATTTATTTTCTTAACAAAATCTTTTCACTGAAACTATTATCTGCTAGTATATAGCATCATAACAACTTTACAGTGAATAAGCCTCCAAATGTTTTGTTTAGATTCAGTGACATCCGGGAATTCAGGGAGGAAACAGGCTTATGGGAGACTTCATATAAAACTACAAAAAAACCTCAAACACAAGGGCTTAAACTGGTACAATAACATTCACTGTGAATCCATTAATATTACCCTAAGATGAATATAAGTATTCTATATTTGTCTAGACAGCAAGTGTTCAAATAAACTTGGAATTCATGTATAACCAAATAAGAGCACAATAAATTGAAAGTTGGTTTGGGGTTTTTTTCCTGTTAAAGATATTGTAGAGAAAGAAAATCAGATTTGTTCATATTTTTAAGCTAAGAAAAAGACCCATAAAATATAATGCAACTGATTTTTTTTTAATATCATAAATTTTCATCTCTGTGCCTGAATTCCATTCTGAAAAATACTCAGCAGATGTTGTTGGTCTTGCATGCTCGTAAGAAATGAAACTCTGTTGCATCAATGGCTCCCAGCTACAAAACAACCTGTTGCTTTATCTGAATAATGTGATTTGGCTTCATTGAATTAATTTACTCCAGAGGACTGCTCACTTATATGACAACATTGAGCAATTCCTGGCTACTGACTCATTTCTACAATCTTCTGCTACCTTATTTAATCTTACTGCAATATTTGAGGAGGATTCCACACCACAATTAAAAGGTGTCTGTCTCTCCAGCAATGTTCATTACTCATATTCTACGATATGTTTTATTTTCCAGAACAGACATGAACATGAGCATATGCCCTCTTTCTGGGGACATATATTCCCTTGGGGAGCTGATTGACTTTACATAATGGAGCAAGACACACTGTTACCCCTTCCAAAGATGGAAACTGGAATATACTGCAGTGCTCAATGGAAATGAACTCCACTTACCAAGAGTTTTAAATCATTAGGTTGTAAAGATACAGAGGAAGAAAAGGAGGAAAGGATTGTATTCATGTACAAGGCTGTACTTGGTAGCTGTTGCTAACTTGATCAGCAGCCTTATCTATGGCAAAAATCTAGACAGCAGGTATATAATGCATGTCTCAGCCAGGCCGTAGAAACAAGTATGTTTTATTATCCTTACTGTAGTGCTGGTGGATGATATCTGCCTGACAGCTAGGTTTTTTGCCTAATACAAAATTTTGCTTGGTCTCAGATGCTATGATCAATGTCTATGAAAAAGAAACATACGGTTTTACTTCAATGAATATATGGGAACAAGTCAAGATAGAAGGACTAATAGTCTTGGAGAAATTTCTTTAATGGTATGACCCAAAAGTTTAGACAGCTAATCAGTAAGCCAGAAAAACTAGTCTCCATTTCTGAATATGATACTTGTTTGTGGTGAAAATGGCCTTCCTTTCAGCATTTTCTGGTTTGGGAGATTATTGACACAGCTTCTATTGAAAGCAAAGGGGATTAAAATACTTAATTCTAACATGGAAAACAGGGTAAAAAAGTATGGTCACTGAGGTAGCATTAAAACATCTTTTTATATGGAAGCATACTAATCCAATTAGCATCAAGTGATGTATTGAAATGTGCCTGGAACCCAGGTACTGTAGAATTTCAGTATATGAAATTATTATATTTTAAGTCTAGTAGAGAAAGTGTTGGCAGTATATGCAAAGAGGTTTTCCCACTACATATACAAATGTATAGCTCCTGATTTATCAATCTATTTATTTGTTTATTCAAACATAAACAGACTTAAAGAATATGGTAAAAGATATGGTTAATAATTCTTAGTTTATGCAGTATCCTGAAACAAGCTTTTGGTCATTGTAATAATGATGTAAATGTTTCTGACAAACACTCTTAAATATAAGACTCCTGTTAGCTCATTATCAAGCTGTAAATGACCCCCTCTTGTATGTACTTTAACTTTCTTGTTTCAATAAACTCTGATTGATATGTGGCATCTGACCTTGTTTGCGTCTTAATTTTGCTCCCTTCCCTTCCCTTCCCTTCCCTTCCCTTCCCTTCCCTT
>VWZX01003883.1:7938-18575 GCA_013399015.1 Galbula dea
GGAGTTGCCCTGTGCCTAAACATGAGTTGGACTAGATGATCCTAATGGGTCCCTTCTAACTCTGGCAATTCTGTGATTCTGTGATTTCTTAAAAGAAACCATACATCCTGTATGGGTTTATGGGCCTTACCATATCAGAGTATACTGTATATTTTTTGTATTTTGGTGCCAGTCAATCAAAAATGATTTTTACTACGCATTAAATCTTACAATGATTATCATGGTCTAATGAAGCAAATTAAATAATAATTGATATTCCAGCCTTTGGCATCCAAAACTCTCTAATTTGGTTCAGTATCAGTATGCCTTCTAATTTTAATGGAATCTTCTTTAGGAACAGATCTCATCAAGCACAGTTGTTGCATACCACAGAACAACAGTAATGTTTGAGACTTGACCAAATCTCCAGACTTTTCACTACAATAATTTTTTCTGCTTTCAGGGACAATACTTACTCACTCTCCAGGAGCCCAGGTCAGACCTCAGGGCCTTCATTCCACCTTTTTCTGTTTCAATACTTCTTTTAATGTTGGCAGTTTTATTCTCTTTGAGTTCTAACATCCCTTGTGTTATTGTGATACCTTCCATGTCTCTATTCTCTAAAATACCTTTTTCCCTTGATATTCCTCCTCTCATTCTCCATAGATCTCCCTTAATCACAGAATCACAGAATATTAGGAGTTGGAAGGGACCTCGAAAGATCATCTAGTCCAATCTCCCTGCCGCAGCAGGATTCCCTAGACCAGGTCACACAGAAGCGTGTCCAGATGGGTTTTGAATACCTCCAGAGAAGGAGACTCCACAACCTCTCTGGGCAGTTTGTTCCAGTGCTCTGTCACCCTCACTGTGAAAAAATTCCTACATGTATTCACACGGAATCTCCTTAAGTCTGTATGGAATTTTATTTTTTTTTTAACTTTTGTATCTTCCTTCAGGTCATATCATATTCTAACTTTACTGAAAAAACTTCTCCAAAAAAATCTAGTTTTCCCATTCTGAGTCTGTTTACATCTAGAACATCAACTCTCTTGCATGATTTTAGCCTAAATAAAATTCACTTTACACACTGACCTTCGTCATTCTTCTCCTAACTTATCTTCATCTTCCATAACCATAGATAACAAGGGATGTCACCCAGGGTACACAAGTCTTGTGGACCCTTGAGCTAAAAGCTCTCTTCATCTGCCAACGAGCTACAGGTACTGGTATGTTTCAGTTTAACAGGATCCTTTACTTCTTATGGCTTCATTTGTCTCCTAGGCTATTTAACTGTTAACACTTCTACAGTGACACATGGTCTGGTTTTGGTCCCTCACTCTTGTAAATATAAGTAAACCATTCTCAAAATACTGTTGTTTCCTTATCTGCAGTTTTTTGGGTCTAGATATTTTCTTTTCAATCTTAATATTCCTAAAGCTCTCTTGCCCTCATATTCTTTGCAAATACTGTCTTTGCCTGATATTTTAAGAATTCATGCAATTTTTGATAATATTTGGTTCCTTATTGAAGCTGGCCCTGTGTGAATGGATCGTAAGGTCCTCTGTACCTTGCAGAGATTATAATTGAAGTGAGGAAAAAAAAAAAAAAGAATCAAAAAGTAAAACACATAAGGTAATTTAAACATCACCAACGGAGAAACAAAGACACACTGCTTACTAATGCCTTTAATAATCATGGTCATTTTGAATCACTGCTCTGCCATACTAAGTTTCAAACATTTCAAAATTTGCTTGGTATTTGACACTCAAAGATACCAAACTTCTTATCAAGTCTAAAGTGGAACAATCCAGGACGACTTTTTCACAAGAGAGCTAGCAGTTACCTACAGTTAGATATCTATCTCAATTTATGCAGTGTGATTCTTTACCATCCATTACATGATACCATGTGAGAACAATATTCCATTATGCTTCTAAAGCAATTTTCCTCTGAACAAAAGGAAGAAGATAGCCTCAGAACAGGAAGTATGCCTACTAAAAATGCCATGAACTTTTCTTCAAATTTTGTCAACTCTAAAGATATTTTGTGCTTCTTATGAAAAAAAAAAAATGCTGTTCAGTTTAAGAACTAAAGGAAATATGATCTTTCTGAAACATAGCACACAACACTTTGTGTCATCAGATTTGCAAGTAGACTGTGATTTAGAAAACAGAAAAACTTTGGTGTATTTCCAAATTATCATGGTAAATTGAGAACAGTGATGTCTGGATAACAAATTCAAATTACTTTCCTTATTGAATTATTATCTGATTATTGTTTAGAGATGACTGGTTGTTGGCTAGTGATGTGAATTACTTTAGCCTTTTGAAGAATAGAATATATAAAAAGCTGAGAGTTGTTGTTTCTATTTTTGTTTTCTTAAAATCGAAGAGCAACTTAAAAAAAAAAAAAAACAGTAATTTTTTGTAGAATTCTGATAGTACATCTGCTCTAATTGTGATTTTATTTTTGCTGCTGAGTTCCCGCTGTTGAATGTGAAAGAAAACTATTATCAAGTCTACCAGAAGAAAGTTCTGTTCTGTAAAATTATGAGACCCAAGTTTGCAGAATTTGCTTTTGCTTTTTTCTCTTTTCTCCAAAGAGAACAGAAATATCTCATGCCTACCTGATTTTGACAAAACCGACTTCTCTGCTGATGGAAGTTTTGGGAATTACATTGACCCCGTATGAATGAATACAACTGAAATTGTCATCACCCATATTCATTATCTCGGAGGACTCACCACAAAATGATTGCTGTATCTGGCCTTTGAAAAGATTCCATTGAAGCTGGGGTTCAATCCCAGTATAAAATACAGTAAAAGACTGAAGCTGTGTGGACTATGATAACACTGTTATTTCCAAAGTTTTCAATCTTTTAAGTAGAACTCTCATGCACTTCGGATTAAACAGTCTGAAAATGCTCAGTGGCAAAGAGGTCCTAGCCTCAATCCATGTTTTGAATACACAGCTGTGAATATGACTAATAGCTAGAACATAGGAGACAATAGCTCTAAAACATTTGGGTTTTATCTCAGACTCCTTTTACTCCCCAAAGTTCTGTGTTCTCAATATATTTTATCCTATCCTATGTATGCAAGCTTTACTGACAAAATTTAAACTCCCTTGTCTATCTGCTTACATTCCTAGTCCAAATTATTAGCAGACCTTATAACTAGAGAAGCAACATTGCTAAACAGACCAAGATGGAGTTTTCTTAGAATCAAAAGTTTATAGGTATGGAAATCTGTCATTTATCATATCTGAGAAGGGGTTTAAAGAAGGAAGGGGAATGCATGTAATCAGAAGATAAAGGTATTAAAGAGTTCAGGCTGACCTCTCCACATCTTACTATTGAAGACACATTATGAGTTAAAATGAGAGGCCCTGAATTACAGAGGTTGGTTCTACTGGTGTACCATAAATGGAAAGAGCAAACACATGATTCTGGCTTATGCAAAAAAAATCCCTAAACCATAGCCCAATCCTTTCTCCAATCTCTAAATCAAAGACTACCTAACTCTTTCTTTTTTTACCCCCTTTTAACACAACACTAGCTCACAGGTAGTCACAGAATCACAGAACATTAGAAGTTGGAAAAGACCTCGAAAGATCACAGAATCACAGAATCATTACAGTTGGAAAGGAGCCTCAAGATCATCTAGTCCAACCGATAGCCCTACACTACTCTTACCCCTAAATCATCCCCTGAAGAAACACATCTATCCTCTTCTTAAAAACTTCCAGGGATGGTGACTCCACCCCCTCCCTGGGCAGCCTATTCCAATATCTTACCACTCTTTCAGTAAAGAAATTCTTCCTAATATCTAATCTAAACCTACCCTGGCTCAGTCCTCTAGTCCTGTCACTAGTCACAAGGGAGAAGAGGCCAACACCCGCCTCCCTACAATGGCCTTTCAAGTAGCTGAAGAGAGTGATAAGGTCTCCCCTCAGCCTCCTCTTCTCCAGGCTAAACAACCCCAACTCCCTAAGCCTCTCCTCATAAGGCCTGTTTTCCAGACCCCTGACTATCTTAGTTGCCCTTCTCTGCACCCTCTCCAGTAGCTCAATGTCCTTCCTAAACTGCTGTGCCCAAAACTGCACACAGTACTCGAGGTGTGGCCTGACCAGTGCCGTGTACAGTGGCAAGATCACCTCCCTGCTCCTACTGGTCACACTATTCCTGATCCAAGCCAGGAAGATCACCTAGTCCAAACCCCCTGCCAGAGCAGGATTCCCTAGACCAAGTCACACAGAAGCACGTCCAGATGGGTTTTGAATACCTCAGTCTTCTCTTTGTGTACCTTTAACCAGCTTAAAAGTTATTAGAACTTTGATAAGGTGATCTTCTTAACCCAACATTATTTCAACACTTTTATCAGAGTGTAGATTAGGACAGTTCCTTGGTGGTGATGATTGCAGAGTCTGGTTTCAAGGGCAGCCTCTGGCTTGTGGATTACTGTAGTACTTCCCACTTTCTCTGAGACTGTGAAAATAGAAAAGCAAGTTTTTATTTATTTCTGATGTGAATGTGAATTTAATTCTTTTACGTGCATCAATTTCTTAAATAAGGCCTAGGATAATCTCTTCCCCTATTTCCTGAACAAAGAGACAGAAATATGCCATATTTCTAAGTTTCTCACAAGTTTCCCCATACTACTAATTTTCCTAAAGTTCTCAATCTCCTTGCTTCTCTGTTGTGAGAAAAGCTTAGGAAAAAAAAGGTCAGGACATGTGGAGATCCTCTCAACTTGTTTATCCTTCAACATTATTGAGGCATCATAGCTTTTATCACAGAAAAACGCATTCCAGTCTCCCCTTCAACAACTTATCTCAGAGGATATTGGACTCATCTATGTACTTGTGCAGGTCCTCACTTGAGGGTCACAATATCACTTACTCCTTTCTTTATTGCTTCTTTCTCTCCCTTTGGCATCTATCTTCATTGGCATCTGATAAGGTGATCTGTACTTGTGAGAGCTCCTGTTCTTCAAGACAAGGACATTTTGGAGCAAAGGTCATAGTTTTCCAACTCCTCAATAACAATATGTCTCTACACATAGAGTAGCAAAATCAACAAATTGAAAAATAGAAATGTTATTTTTATTCAAATATTGGTTTTATATAGTACTTTTACATAATATTTATTTTTACATATACTTCTTAGAATTTTATTTCCTGCTGAAGAAATTAACTTTTTCTGCACTTGTTTTTTATGCCTTCTGTTTTTCGCCTTTTCTTTTTTTTTTTTTTAAATTTTCCTTTCTTCTTTTCTTACTGCAGAAAAAAAAAGCCTGAAAAAATAAGAAAAGGAACAAAAAAAAATATTGTTTTGAGTTAAAATTTATTGTTCTTTATTGAACACTACTGTTATTTCAACTACCTGGTTTTGGTACAGTCATATAAAATGTCCAAAACAGTGAAAATTTTCTTCACTGAATTACGTTTGTTTATTTGTATTTTAAATTGTTGAATTGTTTTATTTCAACTCCTAAGGTGTCTGTTAAAAAAATATTTTAACGGGTTAAGATCGTACTTTTTTCCATGAAAGAAGAAAAAGACATACATGCATTAAATATAGGAATTATCGGTTGCTTCCATTTTAAATGGAAGTTGCCTTTCATTCCCATGACTTTATCCCACATAACCATTACTTGCGTGGTGTGAAACACAAACCCCACTTAATGTCACTCCTCAAATTCAGAAATGTTCTGTAAAGCTGATTCCCTTTGTGCTAGTTTGAAAGGTTAAGAACTAGCAGGTCTGCAGCAGAATCTCAATACAATAGAGATTACAAGTCAAAATTACAGTTTAATATAAAATAAGAAAATGAACGATACAATGAATACAACAAACTTAGTTTAAACTAGAACTAGCAACTCAGCACCCTGGGGCACGGGGGGAGGGTAATGGTGCCATAAGCCCCTATGCCCAAGATCCACGTGCTTCCCCTCCACCTGAGTCCCAAACAAAAGGAACCTGTTTGTTCTGCAGATGAAAAGTCACAGTCTAGTTGGAGAGTAGGGAGCAAGAAGGAAGCTCAGGAAAAAGTAGGTCTCTGGAGAAATTCCTGCAGCTGGAGAAGGTCCCAGGGCATGAAGGGATCTCGGCAAGAGCTCCTGCAGTGTCTCGGTCCTTTTCCTTCAGCTTGGCAAGTTGTCTGCAGTTCCCCAAAGCCCGAGATTATATACCCCCCTCACAGTTCTGGTGGGAAAACTCAGCCTCCCCCTCGGGGTAGCTGAGTCATAGCTCTGGAAAACCGCTGACAGGCCCTTGCAGAACCGGTTCCTCAGACTGGGTGTGAACGACTCTCCAGCAGGGAGGCATTCACACCTCTTATGGCACAAACCTCTTCAATACCCAGCCTGTAACCCGAGGGGAGTAAGCCTGACATAGATTGGTATAGAATACACAGCTAAAACCAGGACTCCCTTCCACTACATAGAAGAAGGAAAAGCAGTGAGGAGAAGAGAGGACACAGTTTCCACCCAGTATGGTGGTCTTTCACTTGGGACCTCTTTGGAGAATTTAATCTGCAACTCCAGTAGGCACAATATATTAAAGATTTACAAAATCACAGTTCAGTTTTTATTGGTGATAATGTCCTAGTTTGAGCTAGAACTGAACGGATTCTGTTCAATGGGTTTGTTTTCCAGCCAAAGTTCCTTTCACTGACTGTATTTCTGAAGCTGGCATTATGTTTTTGAGAAACAGTACCTGTTTCCAGCAGTGATTAGGCCTAATGTTTGGGTTTACTGCTCAGGACTGGTATGGAAACCAGGGCCACTGATAAATTTCTTTTTTTTGTGACTTGTAAGGAGAGTGGGGTCAGGCAGTACTAATGGGCAACAACTATGTATTCCACTCCATACACATCATACTTGATATAAAGCTGTGGGGCAGTTCCCTCTGCTCAGTCTGTCTCTCTCTCGCTCTCTCTCTCATGTTTCCTGCTCTCGTGCTTTTCAAGGCCCCATCTTTGCTGCTTCTTTCTGCCCTTCACTCCTGAATCCAGCTCCAGGATCCAGAACCCTGGATCCAGAACCTCTAACCTAGGTTAGAGATTAGGAGGAATTTCTTTACCAGGAGGGTGGTTAGGCACTGGAACAGGTTGCCCAGAGAGGTTGTGGCTGCCCCATCCTTGGCGATGTTCAAGGCCAGGCTGGATGTGGCCCTGGGTGACCTGGTCTAGTGATTGGCATCCCTGCCCATGGCGGGGGGGTTGGAACTAGATGATCTCTGAGGTCCCTTACAACCTCAGCCATTCTATGATTCTATGATTCTATTTAAAACCCCTGAGTCCAACTCTCAGTTGCTGCTGGAGGCCTCTCGTCACAGTACCAGAGGGGACAGTGACATAGTTACCATCAAGTGGGTTTGGGTTTGAATGCTGGTTCTAAATATATTACCTATTGTTACTATTTTTCATTAAAGTAGTTGTAGTGGTTTTGCTTTCCAATCCACAAATATCTCTCTCTCTGTCTCATTCCCCTTTCCCTTCCCAAGGCAGGGAGTGGGTAAGAGGGAAGTAGTGGAGAGTGTCTGTTGCTAGCTGGTGGTTAGTCCAGCCTTAACCCTCAAATGCTCACAGATAATGAAAGTGTAGAATCTGGGTAGAAAATTACTTTGAAGCTGCAAAGTTAGATTGACTATTCAAGATTCTTTTTGTTTGTGTCAGTATCACTCTCACATGCCACACAGAGACTTTCTCCATTCGTCCTGTTGGTTAGAGAACCAAATGGAAATGATGGCTACATAGCTAGCACTGGCTATTTTCTGACAATTCAAGCTGACATCAACATACATCAGTTGTATCTTCTCCAGATACAGGATATAGATATCTAAAAGATGCCCTTCCAAGAGCACGCTCTGCAATTTGTGGAAGTGGAGGAGAAGTCCTCCTTTGACTTCAGTCCCCAAATGTAGAAACAGAAATGAAGGCTACTGCAGAGGCTGTCTACCCTTCATGCTGTTATGGATATTTTTGTTGTATATGGGATGAATTTATTTTTATGAAAATTCACTGTATAAGAAGCCCTAGTAAATATGGTACAACTAGGGAAGAATTAAATATTCTTAGCATGTGCTTGATTTTATTTATTTTTTTAATTGCAGGATGAAAAGTTTTTCTGTGCCTGGGAAGTTGGGTGAGTGGCGGTACAGAACCATGTATTTCTTCAAGCTTCATTGTTTTTATTCTCTATCCTTTTATTAAATGGGAGCTGAAGCAACACAAAGTCTGAAGATTTGGATGTGAAACTTCAGTGCTTTTATAGATAGATTGAGCTACACTTGTCTCTCATATTAGATGGACTAAGACTATGGAAAACCTTAATTAATTAATTAAAGCCAGTGGATTCTCCCAAGATCTCTGATGTTTTAGAAGAAAACAACTTAATATTACAGGTTTTGAGCTTGTTTTTATTTTCTCTTGTAAATGTTGCTAACAAGTGCTGAAAAAAAATTATAATTAATACAATTATATTATTATAATATTAATATACTGTTTTATTATATAATATTAATAACATTGCATTATTATTAATACTATATAGTGCTGTTAATATTAATTATAGTTATAATGTAATTAATAATTATAAATATTAAAATAATTATAATAAGGATATTTTATATATAAATATTTATTTCTTCTCTGTCTTTTGAAGACACTTTGAGAGTTTGTTCTGTCTCCTAAACCTTCTCCTCCATGATCATCTTCAAAGAATTAGTCTAAACTCCACTGAGATCCATATATAGCAGTGTGCAAGAGGTTAGAAATGTATCCTTTTCATTTTGTTACTTAGATGTTAACATCTTTAAGGTTTTTCAATGTAGTGAGCAATATGGACATATGAAGGACCCTATCCGTCACCATAAGAATAAAACCTTCATCTGTCTTTTCCCAAGTAGTACATTAGACAATTAGTAATACATTAATAGTACATTAGAAATCATAAGAAAGCCTTTTAGGTTGAACTTTTGGAGCAGTAGTTAGTAGAGGTTTATATTTTCTTTTTCATAATATTGAACCTAGCATCTTGATCTGATGTAAGTAAAAGTTTACTGTGATCTAGAGGTTAACTGCCTCTCCTGCTATGTGAATAAGAATGTCTGAGTGCCATGAACTATAATGTTAATGAGCACAGTGCAACATATTTATGAGTGGAAGAAATAATTATTTTAGGAATCAATAGGAGAAAGTATATGGTTTGAGTTACATGAAAAGCCAGGTGCTTTATATATATGATCTCTGAAACAAAATATTTTGTGATTATGATACAACTTGCATTTAATTTTGAAATGAATTATGATTTTCTTTTGTTCTGAAAGAGGAAGCAGCTGTGTCAAATTGAAGCTACATACCTAGTAAGAGATGATACTAAGGTGAGAGCAGAATTTGAATAATGAATTTAATTCTGTTGCTTGTTTGCTTGTTACAAAGTGTTAAATTAGTAAGTGACATGTGAGGAATTTTGTTGTTGTTGTTCGGGGGTTTTTATTGTTGTTATTGGTTTAGTTTGGTTTTCTGTTTGTTTTCTGTTTCAGACTGAATAAAAAGTTCAGTCTAGCCCATTTTCAAACTTTATGGAAATTAATTAAAATTAGAAATGTGATTTCTAAACCAACATATTTTGAACAGATAAGTCAAATATTTCACTTAAATACACATGTCAAAGCAAAATTAGGATTATTTTTACAATGTAAAAACTCATTTTGCTTGAAAAAATCAGTAGATGTTTATTTTGTGGACATCTTAACTCACAAAAATAGGCATTTCTTTTTTTTTTCATAGTTTCATTTGGACAAAACCAAAAAGTACCTACTTTTGGCAATAAGATTTTTCCTAATGTGTGCTCTATTCTATATCCATCTTTTAAATAAATTGTCTTTCATTTTCTTCTTCTGCAGCCTTCAGAGGAGGTGAACAGCATTGTCATGGAAGTGACGGTAAGGCACATGCAAGACAAAGAGGTGGTTCGAAGAAGCCAACATGGATTCAGTAAGGGCAAGTCGTGCCTGACCAACCTGATAGACTTCTATGACGGAGTGACTGCAACAGTTGATGAAGGAAGACCGACTGATGTCATCTACCTAGACTTTTGATAAAGTCTCACATGACATCCTTATCTCAAAATCGAAGAGATATGGATTTGATGAGTGGACCACCCAGTGGATAAGAAACTGGATGGATGGACACAGTCAGAGAGTTGTGGTCAATGGCTCCTTGTCTAGGTGGAGACCAGTGATGAGTGGTGTCCCTTAGGGTTCTGTCTTGCAACTGGTGCTCTTCAATGTCTTTATTAATGACCTGGACAGAGGTATTGAGTGCACCCTCAGCAAGTTTGCAGATGACACCAAGCTGAGTGGTGTGGTTGACACGCCAGAGGGGCGAGATGCCATCCAGAGGGACCTGGACAGGCTTGAAAAGTGGGTCTGTGAGAATCAAATGAAATTCAACAAGTCCAAATGTAAGGTCCTGCATCTGGGTAGGAGCAACCCACGATATAAGTATAGGCTGGGGAAAGAACTCGTTGAGAACAGCTGTGAAGAGAAGGACTTGGGGTCATGACAGACGAAAAGCTGGACATGAGCTGGCAATGTGTACTTGCAGCTCAGAAGGCTAACCGTGTCCTGGGATGCATCAGGAGAGGCATGAC
>VWZX01003884.1:0-28523 GCA_013399015.1 Galbula dea
TACAGCCAAGCTGGAGCTCTGCACATCTGGCTGGTGGGTAAAATGACAGTGTGTCAGCCATTCCTTCCAGTTTTGTATCATCAGCAAACTTGCTGAGGGTATGCTCTGGCCCTTCATCCAGGTCATTAAGTTGAACAAGGCAGTTCATAACGGTCTCTGCTGCTCCTTCCTCCTCACACTCTTCCCTTGTTACAGTATGGTGTGGTCCCACTCATGTGAGACAGTCCTTCACAAACCTGTCCAGTGTGGGTCCTTTTCACAGACCGCAATTCTTCACTAACTTCTCCAGGATGGGTCCTTTCCATGAGGTGCAGCCCTTCACGGGTGGACTGCTGTAGTGCTGGTCTCCCATGAGGCCACCGATCCTGCCAGAAGAACAGCTCCTGCATGGGCTCCTCTCTACAGAGCCACAGCTCTTGCGTGGAGCCTCCTCCAGCACGGGCTTTCCACAAGGTCACAGCTTCCTTCAGCTACATTCACCTGTTCCAGCATGGGGTCCTCTATGGGCTGCAGGTGGGTAGGTATGTTCTGGCACCTGGAGCACCTCTTCTTCCCCAGCCTTGGTGTCTGCAGAGTTGTTTCTGTCACATATTCTCACCCCTGTCTCTTGAAGCTGAAAAACCTCGTAATAAAGAAACTGCTTATAGACAATGTATCTTTAAGCAGCAAGGTATTTATTACAGCGCTGGGAGCTAGTCAGCTAATGCCGGACATATGTCGTGGTTAGAGAGACAGATTTCCGGATCTCTCAACACACGGCAGTTAAAAAGAGACTGGATTGGAAGGTAAAAACTAAAAACTGCTTTAATAACAACAGCAAACATAAATGAAACGAATATAAACATATACAGGACCCAAATACCGAAACCCGCTTCCCCTCTATACAAGCAATTATGTCAGGACCGAGGTTGCAGACTGCTCCGTGCTGCAAAAGTGTCCCAGAGGCAGAGCCTCGGTATCAGCTTTTTGTGGGCAGCCCAGTGCAGAGAGAAAACACATGTAGATTCCAAAACACGGGCAGACAGCATGCAGCTCGGCAAGAGTCCCAGCAGAAAGAGAGCTTCCTCGTGGCCACCAGTTAACAAAAGTCCAGCAGAAAAACCCAGCATTCCCCTGGCTTCCCTCCTCGGGGAGTGGTGGGGAGGGGTGTTGCAGTGTCCTTAAGATTCATGAATCTCAGGTTTCTTAAAGGGACAGTCCGGTTTATGGGATGGAATACCTTTAGAAAATACAGTCACTAACCCAAACCATATTATACTAGCCCGCCTTGAATGTACAGAGCAAACTATTTTATACATTCTAGAGATATGGTTACAACATTTAATCATACACATTAACAAATTCTTTACTTTTCTCTGTTCGCTGATCTAGCTCCTTCAAGATAGTACAAAGTCCTGGCTCTAAGACCCCTATATCTAGTTTAAACATCTAAGTTATGTGATTGTAGCCCAGTGGTCCCTTGTATATTACTCCCTTATAATAAGAAGACTTTGGTCCAAAGACTTTGGTTTAGTAACCAGAACAGAACAAGTTATTAACTAGTGTTTCTACAATATGTTTCTAGCAAAAGAGGCAGAACAAATATTACATCTATTACCTTCTTCCAACTCAGCAAGGCAAGGTGCATCAGCTAAGCCATTGTCAGCCCTTCTTGTACCTTGCTTAGTTATCACTCTCAGCTGCTGCTGTGCAATGTTTTCTGCCTCTTCTTAAACGTATTATCACAGAGGTGCTACCACCATCACTGATGGGCTAAGCTTTGGCCAGTGGTGGGTCCTTGGAACCATCTGGAATTAGTTCCATCCAACACAGAGCCAGTGCCTGGTGTCTTCCCCTCAGAAGGCAAACCTGCATTACGCCCCCCACCAAAATCTTGCCAGTAAACACAAGTATGCTCTAATTTGTCCAGGAACCAACTATAAATCAGCAAAATCTGAAGCTATAAATTTGAAATTAGGGAAGAAAAATTTCATTTTTACACATTTTTATATGAAACAATCAACCACTGATAAACAAATCCAGAAAAGTAGTGTATTGTCCCCTATTATTTTAGCTAAGTTTAGACACCTTTCTAAAAATGTGTGCTTTAGTCACAAACAGCCAGGTTAGATGAATAAGAAAGCCAATGAAATTCCATCCCCTACACCACAGAGATGACCTCCAGCTGGACTTCATGTCACTGATGACAAACCTTTGGTCAAGGCAGTTCAGCAAGTTTTCAGTCTGGCTAACACGCATTAATTAGTCTGTACGTACTCAGTTTATCGGCAAGGACGGGAATCGGTGTCTGCCGGACCTGCTAGTAAGGGAAGATTCGGCACCACTGCCGTGGATTAGACCTTTTAATAAAGTAGGAAAGTGTCTGACAGCCCATTCGAACGATACCAGCTGCTGAGAGCAATGTCACAAATCCCTCGCTAACATTAAGTCAGCCTCGCTCCTGGAAGCGGAGAGCGGCACCCCGCCCAGGGCCCACCAGCGTCCGAGGGGAGCCGTCCAGTAGCCGCCCACGGCCACACCTCCGGCCGCATAAGTAGAAAGGGGTGGCGCCCGCTCCGTGTTCAGGGTTGGGTGATTGCGTGGTATGGGAGGGCTGTTGTCATAGCAGCAGCACTCAACAGGGAGGGGCTCTGCGCGGCCTAGTGTTCCGTGAAATGTAGCGTCTGTCTGCAGGACAGAGCTATTGCTGTCCCCCGCCGGTCCGCTTCCCACCGCGTGTCCGCCACTGCCCGCCCGCCGCGGCCTACTCCCCGCCGCGTCCTACCCCCTGCGGCCGCCCTCTCGCCGCCTGCATCCCGCCGCGTCTTCGCGCTCACCTGCCCGCCATGAGCGCGCCCGAGGTGGAGCCAGTCGTCTCCCAGAAGTACGATATCAAGAGGCGCCTGGGCAAGGGGGTGAGTGCCCTGAGGGGCCTCGGGAGCGGGGGTGGACGGGTGCCGAGGCCCCCTCTGCCGCGCCTGGTGCTGGAGGTCTGAGAGTTTGTAGTGTGGAAGGAAAAAATACTTGAAATACTTATTATTCCTAATAGAGAGGAAAAATAAGCTACCAGCGTAAGTCATAGACCGATAACTTTCAGTGACTTACAGTTGCTTTACAGCTACATTGCAGAGGAAGATAAGTATTATGCAACTGTAGCATGTGTAACTGAAACATTCCTTTAAATTCCTAATTTAAAGGAGGCGCTTTTTCTCCCCTGTAGTTTACTGGAGGATCGCTGTGATAAATGACTAAGTCTTTAAGCAAGATTATGCTCAAAGATTAAAATTTTATTAAATGCAAGCAAACAGAGTTGGGTACCCCGGGAGTCTCTGCTATGCCAAGACACACACACTTATTTCAGTCCCCCCCTTTTATACTTCTTTTCCAAAGTCTTTCTCATTTTTCCCGCCATGTAATGTCTTATTGGTTCTCTATATTAATACATGTTTATCATAACTATTTCTTGAGAAGAAGCTGATTTTTGCAAGTGAGTTCCAAGAATAGGCATATCTTCTTTAGCGCATGCTCTCTTTACTTCTTAGGGTCTTCTCAGCCCCTCTCTGGTGGTCGGTAGATGAAGTAAACAGTTTTCCTCAGCTGGTCCTTAGGATAAGCCTAAACTTTTACACATGCAATTCACAGGTTTTTCTTAGATAACACCATGCAGTTAACAGTACAACTGGTTTAAACTGATATACCAGGCAGCTCCTGCAAGATATAGGAACTGTTTGCATATTATTATTTAGCTGTAATCTTGAGAAAAACAGAGTGGTCAACGCCTGCGGCCATACAAGGGTATGCAACAGATAAGGTCACATTTCATCACACCCTAACGTTATTCCATATCAACACGAATCAGGTGAACATATTTCACAAACGCCATACAAAGCACCGACCTTGCCTGTTCACGTGGTTTGTAGTAAAATGAATCAGAGTCTCAGAGTATGTTGTTAGTGCCTGCCAGATTCTTTTGGATTTACTGTAACCCCGCTACTTCGGGTATCAAGCCACATCAAGTAATTTTTTTCCCCATAAAATTATGTATTTTTATATGTGAGCCAATGTTAATTTCTAAGATCTTTCTCCTCGGGCAGTCTCTAAACCCTTCCCGATTATTTGCTTTTCTATTCTGGCAGCTCTTTGATATTGTTTAGTTGTGTCGATACTAATAGTTAAGTATTTTCCCATGCAATTACAAGGGGCCACTTGAGAGAGGCTCACTTTTTTCATAATTCTCCAAGACAATGTTTTGTTTTTTCTCCTTTTGAATTTACACTGGTCTATATGTCATTCTAAGTTTGCCCCAGATTTGAGATTTGCTGACATGTTGTTACTAGTTACATGTGGTTACTAGTTACTTTTCCTTATTGACCGAATATAATATGTTGACTCTTTTAACATGCTAGGTTCTTCAAATGGAATTACATTGTTCTTTCATCTGAAATATCAAGTTCTTTGAGAGCTCTATTTAGAGACTGCTTCACAAATAATTATATAGATTCAGGTCTTTTAGTGACTTCATGTCTATCATCCAGGCATCGCTGACAAGCTCTTAACTCGGGTGGTTCCAGTGTCCTAAATACCTGTGTTTTCAGCCTCTTGAATGCAGAAAGTTCTCTGTTTTGTGCATGTACACAGCTCATCTAAATAAATTTAAATAGTGTTGGGTTTGGTTTTAATTAAAAGCTATGTTGTCTACTAAGGCAACAGGAACCTACCCAAGTTTTTCCTATTCTGGATGACTATGGTACTTGCAAATGGTGATTACTCTGTCTCCCTTGTGGTACAGATCCAGTTTCCTTATTTTTAGGTCATAGATTTGAATCTTAACTTTCTACATGCTAGGAGGAGGTGCCTTACATCTGCACAATGGGGTCATTTCTCACTCAGAAATGCCAAGTTAATGTTTAAATACTCATACAAAGTAAAACATGCAATATGTGATATTGAGTGATTTTCATGCTTAAATACTCAGTAACATTGAGGCAGACTTCTCAAAAATACTCACGGTCCTGGAGTATGGGTTAAGGTCCTTTGCTATGCATCAGGAAGTGCAAACAGTTGGGAGTGTAAGTATCTCGGGTAAGTGCTATCTTTTGGCAGTTTGGCTGTCTTTTGTATTTTTTATCCCAAGGAACAAGTGACAGGACAAGGGGAAGCAGCCTTGAGTTGTACCAGAGGAGGTTTAGGTTGGACGTGAGGAACAATTTCTAAGGGTTATCAAGGCCTGGCACAAGCTGCCCTGGGTGGTGGTGGAATCACCATCCCTGGAGGGGTTGAAAAGCCCCAGAGATGTGGTGCTGAGGGCCATGGGTTAGTGGTGACCTGGAAGTGTTGGGGAACAGCTGGACTTAATGATCTTAAAGGTCTCTTCCAAGCTAAATGATTCTATGATACTGTCACTGCATGTGTTGGTGAAAAGTCTCTGTCTGTCCTTCATACAAGCCCTCTTTAAGTATTGAAAGGCCACAATGAGGTCTTCCCAGAGCCTTCTCTCCTCCAGGCTGAACAACCCCAACTCTCTCAGCCTGTCTTCATAAGAGAGGTGTTCTATCCCTTGGACCATTTTTTTGGCTGCCCCTCTGGGCCTGGTCTAACTGGTCCATGTGTTTCTTGTACTGGAGACCCCAGAGCTGGATGCAGTATTCCAGGTGGGATCTCATGAGAGCCAAGTACAGAGGGAGAATCGCCTTCCTCAACCTGCTGGCCACACTCCTTTCAATGCAGCCCAGGATGGCATCGGCCTTCTGGGCTGTGAGCACACATTGCCAGCTCGCATCCAGTCTTTCATCTGCCAGCATCCCCAGGTCCTTTCCATCCTTTCATCACCCAGCCAGGATTGATACTGGGGATTGTCCCAACCCAAATGCAGGACCTTGCACTTGACCTTGATGAACTTCACAAGCATGTATGTCTGCTGTGGGGACTGCATGCTTGACTTGATGAACCTTTGGTCGCTCAGTATAGATGTGCTTAGTCACTGACTCAAGAAAGTGTCACTCGTTGGCCCAGTCTCTCTTTTGTTTCTAGGTAGCTCCGGGTTACCAGTCTCTTTGTTGAGAACGTTCTACTTCCACAGTGAAGGCCTGGGCAGTGCTTAAGGTGGCGTAGTAAACTGTTCATCTGCCCTTTTTCCTCCCTAGGCTTATGGCATTGTATGGAAAGCAATTGATCGCAGGACAGGAGAAATAGTTGCTGTCAAAAAGATTTTTGATGCTTTCAGGAACAGAACAGACGCTCAGGTGAGAAATCATTGTTCTAACATGTCCTGAAAGATGTGGTGGGATAGATATTCATAGATATTTCTATGATTTGTCTTTGAAAAATGTTAGTTTTTGACAGTAAGACAGCCTACAGCTGTATTAGGATAAAAAGGAGCAGTAAGTGTCAAGCTTTGGATATCATGGAATCTACAAAGTACTCTGATGTCCCTGAGGAAATGATGTCTTCACAGGCATGCTCAGATTGTTTCTCCCTTATGTTGTAATGCTATAATGTCTAAGCACAGAGAGCATGCATGGGACTCTCCAGTGAGCAACTGTTTTCCTAGCCTAACTGCCACAGAAGGCTTTAGAGGTTAGAATGGGTTTATCCCTGTCATTGGAAGTCTGTATTCTGTTCTGTCCTTCTGTTGAGATGATGATAAAGTTGTCTTTTATTTATTTCTAGAGAACATTTCGAGAGATTATGTTCCTGCAGGTAACATCCTTTTTTTTTTTCTCCTTCCCTCTGATTTTTAATTATCTCTGATGCTATTCATATATTTTCTTCCCATTCTTTTTCAAACCTCAGTGATAAGTGTGGGCAGATCTATTAATTTCTTTCCTGCACCATCTTTGCAAACAGTCTTTTGCCATAACTGGGCAAAAGCACCTGAATGAAATGGGGAGTTGGTCTCATTTTTTTCCCTTTGAGACATGTGCCACATTAACATTAGTGTTCTTTCACTGTTTTAGCAGTATGTCTACTCTAGGATTGCTGTAGTGACTTGCACTTTCTGTTACATTTTACTTCTCTGTGGACAGAAAGTGCTTCTCTTAATATTTAAATGCCATCATTCTGAGGTGGGTCTGGGATGTGGAAGAGATTTATGTGCCAAAATATTTTTCCTCCCTTGTGTGGGAAGCAACTTGGCATCATGAAATAATCAAAGCAAAACTGAAAGGGAAGTTCAGTATGGAATCACTTAAAGCTGCTCTCGTTTTGAGATATAACTGACTGCACACTACACCTAATTACTTTACCAGTAGCAGTGGCACTAACATGTGTCCACTCCTCCACAGACTTACCATGTAGAAACATCAATGTTTTTGAATAGTGATAATATGATTGTAACTATAATTGTCTAAGGACGCAAGCAAGCCAGGCCTCATAGGAAGAGCTATTTCCTAAGACTGTCAAGTCTAAGTAGGAATGAGGTGAGGGGTTTTTTAATCATTCTTTAAGCCTGAAACAGAAGCCACAAACGTAAGAGCTAAGAACATGAGAGAAAATTCCTTAGAAGTGAATTACTTGTGAAGTTAGATCATCTTTGAAACTATAGCACTTGTGGAGTAGATGGGTTGAGGAGGAGTTGGGAGAAGAAAAATGGTATTTCTCCTGAAAGAAAGGAGGAGTCCTTTTGGAGGAGGTTAATGTGCTGGGAGGTTAATGTGCTGTTAAACCCTTGCTTTCACGGATTTTGATGCTCAGTAGCCTTAAGAATTTTAGTTTCCCCCTCCTGTTTTTGAAGGTATTTTATAGCTGTTTCTTGAGCTTCAGGACTGAGATATCAAAAAGGGAAGGACATAAGAAATATTATTTCATTGATAACTTGTCTGTGCAAATTCCTTCCTGTGCATGGCTGGTTAGTGTAATATGTATGTTTATGATAAGGACACTTGATGGACTGGATGGAATTTATGGTCGTTGAGAACCATTGGTGCAGAACTTGCTAACAGTTTTTATGTTTATGGTTCAGTATAATTGTAGACCTGTCTGGTGCATTTTGGGCCACATTTTAGATTATCATTAAGCAAAGATAAGTAGGACTGGTGGTATGAATTTTTTTCAAGGTGAGTTTTTTAGGTTTTTTTTTTTTTAGTATAAGTTGATATTTTTTCATAACTTTTAATTATCAGTTCTAGGGCAAGACAGTGTGAGACCAATGGGGTTTTCCTTCAGTGTGAAGTAAGTTCTTAAACAGTACTCAGCTAGCACTGTCAAGACTCATATGCATCTCTAGAAAAATACCTCTTTTGGGTAAAAATTTCTTTAAATTATTTGGATGGGTATTCTGAATATTCTGAGAATAAATGCAAGGGTGTTTGATGTCCTGGCTGTTTATTTTGCTTTGTAATTATATTTTTTGTGGGTTGCTGTTGTTGAATGTGTTAGTATCTGTTTTTTTCTAGGTGTTATATATTATAACCACTTTT
This sequence comes from Galbula dea, assembly GCA_013399015.1. Classification (NCBI taxonomy): domain Eukaryota; kingdom Metazoa; phylum Chordata; class Aves; order Piciformes; family Galbulidae; genus Galbula; species Galbula dea. The sequence goes on from VWZX01003884.1 coordinate 8,397, forward strand.
TGTCTTTCCTGAGAGTCTAAGAAGATGATGCTGTTTAAGACTGTGCTGGAGATAGCTTAAAATTATATCTGATCTTGTTTGTAACTGCATTTGTGATGGAGTAGATGAAGAGTCTATATGACTGGCTTAAATTACAGTGAGTTCATTCCTGTATTTTAGAGACAAGCAATATGTTTGATGGTGCAGCTGTTTATAATTTTATACCCAGGGTAGTTAATTAAAATGATGGGATATTGCAAAGCATTCACACTGTCTTGAGATGCAGAGAATTGTCAGCTATAGGAAATAAAAGTTGTTAAGACTGAGGAGGAAGTAACTGATACTCACAGTACTCAGTTGGCAAATGTGGGGATAGAATTCACCTCCAGTTTAAGGTATCTCTGATTAGGTATCTCTCTTCCACCTACTGTCTGATATACCATTCAATGCAGTGTTTCAGCTTGCCCTCAAATAGACACTTTCTGATTGGTTGTGATTTTTAATTAGGAATGTTGATAGCAACTTTGCATTTTCACTGCCACAATTTTTTGTGTTCAGTAGGAAATATAAGGTGCAAAAAGTTGGTTGGATTTTATTCACAAACTATATGGAGAGATTTTTAGAACTAATGTCTTGGACAACAGAGACAACTTACTGGTTTTACTGGTTTCATACTGTGGAGCAGCCTTAAATCCTTTCTCTTTTGTTTGTTTGTTTGTTTTGGTTTGGGTTTTTTTGTTGTTTTGGGTTTTTTCCATTTATTTCAGTAGAAACATAATGAAGGAAATAGCATGTTAACATTTGTCCTAGGCAAGAATACAAAATGAAATAGGTTCTTATCTTTTTTCGTGATTCACAAACAAGACACTTAATTCTGCCAGTTGGGTCTCTTCCCTTTGCAGGAATTTGGAGAACATCCAAATATCATCAAGCTGCTTGATGTTATCCGAGCTCAAAATGACAAGGACATCTACCTCATCTTTGAGTCCATGGGTGAGACTTAGCATAGCATTAGCCATCTAAGTACAGCCTCTCTTACCAGTTAGCTCTGTTCCCTACTTTGGTGGTAGTGTGTTAATGATTTACATGAATATTCACGTAAGTAGGAGCAGTACAGGCTTTTTGATATATATCAGTTGTGATTAGATGGGAATAGCAGGGAACTTTAAAGGGAGTAGTAATTATATGGGAACTAGATGGTTGAAATGACGGGAAGACAGCAGCAAGCATCCATTTAGAAGGCCTGTAGAGACAGAACAGTGACATATGGAAGAGACTATATGCAATTTTTGTTATAACAAAAGGATGCAATAATAGAATGGTTACAGTATCATGAGTTAGAAGTCAAACTGATCATACAGAGAGATTGCAGTGCTATGAGTAATTAGTGTTTGCTGTTGTAGGGACGGACACGACACCAGATCCACCAGTAGATAGCAATTTTATTAGTGGCAACACAACTTTTATACTTTTACAGAAAGGATAATGACCAATTACCTTCATACAGAAAGGGCACTAACCAATTAGTGACTAACACCTTTGTATACAAAGTGTACTGACGAATTAGCAAGTGACACCCACATACACAAATTATACTAACCAATTAAGAAGCAACACTTACGAGGTAAAAACAACTACCATAAATGGGATAAAAACAGTACACTACAAAAATATGTGAATGTGATAAGACTGATGCTGTAAGCTGTGGGGAGGGTGGCATGCCAAGACTGTGGGCCTCTGTGTACCAGCTGCAAAGCTCCTGGTTAGCTGACTCCCACCTTCTCTCTCAGGCTACCTAACTACTTCTTGTGAGAAACTGACCTCGGCCTTGTCCAACCTCCCCTCTGTAGGAGCCTGGCCCCTGCAGCCCACAATAACACACCACAAGTATTAACTTCTGTTGAGGATGCAGTTGCATGAGTATTGTTTGGAAAGTAATCTATTTTGGTCTTGTTTTGAGGAACTTACATTCCCTACTTGGTATCCTTTACTGATGTACATATATAACTGATGTAACATATTACAGAGACAGATTTACACGCTGTGATTAAGAAGGGGAATATGCTGAAAGACATCCACAAGTGTTACATTCTCTACCAACTCCTGAAGGCAACCAAATTCATCCACTCAGGAAATGTTATTCACAGAGATCAGAAGGTATATTTCAGTCAGTTGTCTTTACCCTTCACTCAGGTTTTCTGTTGAACACTAAGTGGAAAAGAATGAGACTAGTAAAAGAACCTTAATAATAATCTTCTGCCATTCAGAGAATAAAAAGCTTATTAATTTTCCTTTGTTCAATTCAGCCTTCAAATATCTTGCTGGATGCAGATTGCTTTGTTAAACTTTGTGATTTTGGGCTGGCCCGTTCTTTAAGCCAGGTGAATGAGGACCAAGGCAACCCTGCTCTAACAGAATATGTGGCAACACGCTGGTACCGAGCCCCTGAGATCTTGCTTTCTTCTCAGAGGTAACCACTTCACGTGAGCGAAGGGATGGGATTCTAGAGTTTTGTAACCACTGGGAGAATTTACCATCTAAAAGTCTTGACTCTTTCATTTTAGACATCACCAGATACAATGTCAGCAGTCCATTACCTCAATATGCTTTTAACCTGCAGTTCTGCAACGTAAAAATCTTTTTCATGTACCCTTCCTTCCTGGCTTCTTTGACTGTTACAGAATCACAGAATGTTGTGAGTTGGAAGGGACCCATAAGGATCATCGAGTCCAACTCCTGTAGACACAGGACAACCCCAAAGTCACACAATGTACCTAAGTGCATTGTCCAAGTGCCTCTTAAACTCCATGAGAGTTGGGGCCATGACAGCCTCCCTGGGGAGCCTATTCCAGTGCTCCACGAGTCTCTGGGTAAAGAACCTCTACAAACATAACCAGCTCATGTGGGCTACCAAAATGATTAAGTGACTTGAGTATCTCTCTTTACAGGGAAAGGCTGAGAGAGCTGGATCTGTTTAGCCTGGAGAAGAGAAGTCTGAGGGGGGATCTTATCAATGCTTATACTTAAAGGATGGGTGTCAGGAGGATGGGGCCAGTGTATTTTCAGTGGTGCCCAGAGACAGGACAAGAGGCAGTGGGCACAAACTGGAACATAGGAAGCTCCATCTAAACATAAGGAGGAACTTCTTTACTTTGGGAGTAGTGGAGCACTGGAACAGGCTGCCTGAGGAGGTGGTGGAGCCTCCATCTCTGGAGGCATTCAAAACCTGCCTGGACACCATCCTGGGCAACCTGCTCTGATGGGGGTTGCATTAGATGACTCTAGACGTCCCTTCCAACCCCTAATATTCTGTGATCTGTTTGTCATCCTTTCTTCCACTAGACTTACTCTTTCACCCCTTAAGCCTGTGTCTTTACAAAATTTGGTTGAGGACCTTAGTCGTCTTTTCAAAATTTGAGTACAGTTTTTTGATAGACCTTCAGAAGACATTCTGTAATCAAGTGTTAAAGCAGCTGCCTGTTAGCTGCCTTTTTTTGACTTAAATATTCAAAATATTATCAGAAGAGAAAATAAATATCAGTTGGGTTAGTATCCCAAAGCTGGAAGTGCATATTTTGCAACTGTCATTAACCCATCATTTTGCTTTTCCTTTGCTTAAGTAATTGTGACTACTTTCAAGATACGTTATGCCCTCAAGAGTCAGTTGTTCCCAAACAGCAACTTGTATCTTCACTGTTGGTCATATGAAAAGTATATATTACCTTGTCCTGGCATTAACCTGTAATATATTCCCTTTTATGGTTTCCTAGTAGGGACTTTCAGAAGGATAAATCTCCTTCCTGTTTTATGCTTGCCAGTTTCACAATTCCTGAATCTCAGTCAATTTATAGTTAAAACCTGTGAACATTTGTATTCAAGGAGTCAGCAAACTTGTTCTTCTGGCAAAATAGGCTAATGTAGACGATGTGAATACCAGGTTTGCAACAAATGTGGGTAGAGCCCTTCCCAAATCTTTGTTCGTGAAGCCTAGCCATGATGATGAATACCAGGTACAGAATAATATTTGCTTGATTTAGTTGAAACTCTGTTTTTTTGCTCTTATATGTAGGTACACTAAAGGTGTAGACATGTGGAGCATTGGCTGTATCCTGGGAGAGCTGCTACTTGGGAAACCTCTTTTTCCTGGAACATCAACAGTTGATCAAATAGAGAAGATCTTCAGGGTTATTCCTGCTCCATCCTCCGAAGGTAGGACTCTTCTATGGGGAAATGTATTTAGAGAAGAGATTAAGAGTGAAAGAAAACAGCCCAATTGGATTAGGGAAGAAGGGGCCTCTTTTGAGTCATTCTAACATCTTTTCAAGGAAATAAAGACTTAATTATTAAACAGAAAATAAGCCCATACTTGGTTAGATGAAAAACCTGTCCTTCAAAACACTTTGAAATATATAAGAGGATAATAGCTTAAAACAAGAGTATCATACTTAAGTGGGACTAGCATAGCAAAGGTAAATAAGACTTTTTGGTCTTGAAATCTAAGCACAGGAGTGAAAATAGGAGCAAACATATGAATATCCAGAAGGTGGTGGTGTTGTTAATATTGTCTGCTGTGAGTTCCAGTCTAACAGCTCATACAACTTGTAAACTTCTATAATGTGTTGATATGTTCTAGCTGAGCTAGCAAATAGTTTCTAGAAAAGTATCTACCTTAAGTTTAAGGACATCACAGTTTTTGGAGAATTCCATTCACGGTTAAAGTTATTTATAGTTTTTATTAGGGATTTGGTTGCTGTAGGTGAAATATGAATGAAAATGTGTGTGGAAACACCAGAAATTAGAAGAACAGTCAGCACTAAAACCAAAAAATAACATTCCATTCTTAGCAATACAACTCAGGAATGTATCAGTAATGTCGAGACCAGATCAGACAAGACCACAGGACGAATGACTCATTAGCAGAAGGTCCTGTATCTTTCCCAAAGGACAGTGGCTGCAAGGTTGCAGCATTCCACAGGCATAATTTCTTTTGCTTTTAGCCAAAGGAACGAAAACAAACACTTGTTCAAAACATTATTGCAAACAAGGAAAGCCAACCTTACGAGCAGGAACTTTGCTAGTGTTTATGGGGACCAAAGAAGCAAGATTCTGAACCAAAGAAAAACCACAGCAACTGTTGACTCTGAGAGTATATATCCAGAAAAGAACCCCAGCAGATGTGATGAGGATTTGTTCTCTGTGTCCCACACAAGACATCCTGGCCCGATCATTTAGCCTCAGATGTCTTGGTGCTTCTGCATATGTGGGTTTAAGACTGCAAGTTGAAGTAATCTCTGACAGAATAAATGGGAATTGAGAAAATCAGCCTAGAATATTTCTAAGTGTTCTGTCCCCCTTCCATAACATCTCCCATTGAGTTTTATTATGATACTTTCCTATGTCGAAATCAAATATTTGCTTTCCTTCATAAACTGTAGCTCTGGTAATCCTAATCTTGGCATTAACTGTTATCTTTTCATTACGGCAGATATTTTGGCTATGCAATCAGATTACAGGACCGCAGTTATTAACTGCATGAGTTCCTGGTAAGCCTCGTATGGTTGGTGTGTCTCAGAAGTTAACAATCTACTGTTTGATGTTGTCAAAAAGTTCCCCTGCAGTTCACCTTCTGGTGTTCACCAATGGAAATGATTTCTCCTCTCTGCAGATTCACCTGCCTTTAGGGAAGGGATGTGAAGTTTGGGGGGGGGGATTTGGTTGGATGGGGTTTTTTCTTTTGTTTTAAAAGAAGAGGGGGGGAAGATGAGATAACCAACAACATAATCGGGGAATAACAAAACAAAATGAGGTTGAGCCTACATTCCAAGCTACTGCCATGTGTACTTTCTCAAAATCAAAATGCTTTCCTGTCTTGAGTCATTTGGGGATCTGATGTCATTGGTTCACACATGGAAAGCCTGAATCTCTTCAGGCTGACAGATTTATTCCAACTGCTTAATGACTCTCACTGATTATTACTGTTGTTGTTATTATTTTCCTTTTATCTGTCATGGTTCTTAGGGATCCTTCTGTTACATACAGACTGCCACATAATTCTGCATTTATTATCTACCTAATTAGTAAACATTAGCAAACTTAATGTTCTTGCACTATCTTATGGCCATAGCAAATTACTCCCTAGTGTCCACGTATTCCCTGTTCATAGCTGTCATGATACTAGTGGGCATCCTTTTGGGGAGTCTGCAATACACATAGCCCAGCTATGTGTGGTATGAGTTCTCTGCATGTCTACTGGTATGCTCTTACAGGTTTACATTAGGATGCCTCAGACCATAAGCTCTAGCAGGTATCTTGCTGTTCAAATGATCAGCAGATATGTTTTCTTGCTGACTTTTGCAGACTTCCTTCAGTTGGTATCCTGGAGCACTATTGCCTTTCATTCAGGCATGCCAGTTATCCAGAAGACTCATTATTCCCTTGTGTCTGATACTATCTGGTATCTCTCACTCTTTCCACTTAAACAAGAGAAAAACTACACTTGCAAGTTAGGCATTTCATGTAGCTTCCTAGCACTTAGGAGAGAGGTGATCAGACCTAATGTAAGGGGTAAAAGACTTTACTGTGCTCGTATGCCTGTACTTCAGAGTGTTCCAGGATTATGAAACACCATTTTGAGTGAACTCTGGAATCGAGTATCACCTTGATGTGATTGCTAGGACTGTAATTCATGCCTTCACTGGGACCTTAGATCATTGTTTTCTGACTTCTAGGCAACAAGTAACATTTGAGGAGATTTTGCCAGCCTCTACTCCATTGCCTGCCTTGGATCTTCTGAAGAAGCTTTTAGTATTTAACCCTGATAAACGACTCACAGCAGAGGAAGCTCTGCAGCATCCTTATGTAAAAAGGTGAGAGTAATACCAGTGTGCAATTTCCCCTGATGTCTTCTGAGATGATGCAGACTTGCTTTTGGCACAAGTTTTCTTTATATGCATAATAGAAAAAAAAAAAAGACAAAGCTAATTCTTGATTTTTCTCTAACTCTATTTGCATTAGAGGCCACCCTAGATGATTTAACAATCCTTTTTAACTTATTAATCTGTGGTGCTGTTTTTAGTCAATTACATTAAGCATTATAATCTTTTTAGGTTTCACTGTGCTGCCAGGGAGCCCTCTCTGGATCATGATGTGATTCTTCCTTTAGGTGATGATATCCAGCTGTCCATAGCAGAGTATCGACATCAATTATATGAGGTACTTTTCAAAACCCCTAATCCCCCAGGCAGCCTGCTGTTCTTGCATACATTTAGGGAATTCTGTCCTTTTCTCCTATTTGCATTTCCCTAGGCTTTCCTTGCATGCTTCAGTTACATCTTGGTGTTTCTTATCAGTCAGTTCCATACTGTCATAATTGTTGAGAGGTCTTTAAATCTGGATTTCTACTGGGAAAAGAAGTCTGTAAAGCATAATGTCTGAGAAAGATTGTGTTAGGGGAAAATATATTATGCTGGATGCAGCAGTCCAAGAGAGGTGAGGCTGCTGCCACTCAGTGTCCCTAGATCCAGCCGGTAGCAAGGCTGGAGATGTATTCTCACTAGGCACATGGAGCCTCTGACCTGTCATCTGACTGCAGTTGCTGGCACTCACATCTGCATAAACACACACATGGAAAGAGCAGACAGCTTCTCTTCTAGGAAAGAGAAAGGAATTCAGTAAGAAGATAAAGCAACCTGCAGGTGCAGGACATGGCCAGCCTAGCCAGCTAGTTACATATGACTGGCTGCTCTTACACTTCTTACCCTTCAGCTCCCACTCTTGTTCTTCCTCAAATGACCTAAATTTCTCCTTTTTTCCTGCTTTTGGTTCCTTCAAGTACCCAAGGGTACTTAAAGAGCTGGCAGATGTCATAGTGAGCCCTCTCTTGATGATTTTTCAACGCTTTTGGGAGTCTGGTGAGGTTCCAGCTGACTGGAAATGGGTGAACGTTGTTCCAATTTTCAAGAAGGACAACAGGAATGACCCTGCTAACTATAGGCTGGTCAGTCTCACTTCTGTGCCCGGCAAAATTACGGAGAGGATTATTCTAGGAGCTGTAGATAAGCATCTGACAGATAATGCTGTCATTGGTCCTAGCCAGCATGGGTTTATGAAGGGGAAATCATGTTTAACTAACTTGGTTTCCTTTTATGACAATATCACCCATCTAGTTGATCAAGGGAGACCAGCTGATGTCATCTTTTTGGACTTCAGCAAGGCTTTTGATACTGTCTCCCACAGTATCCTCATGGATAAATTGTCAAGAATTCAACTAGATGGGAGAATCAAGAGGTGGGTGAATAACTGGCTTAGGGGTTGGGCTCAGAGGGTTTTGGTAAATGGAGCTATGTCAGGGTGGTGACAAGTGACGAGTGGGGTCCCACAGGGATCCATCTTGGGGCCAGTCCTCTTAAATATCTTTCTAAATGACATGGATGTAGGACTGGAATGTATAATAAGTAAATTTGCAGATGATGTTAAAATGGGAAGTGCTGTTTTCTCTAGCAAGGGCAGAGAGGCACTTTAGAGGGACCTGAATAGATTAGAGGACTGGGCTGACATAAACCATATGAAATTTAACAAGGACAAGTGCCAGGTTCTGCACTTGGGTAGGGCCAACTCAAAAACAACTTACCAATTGGGGAATGTGAGGCTGGAGAGTAGCACTGTAGAGAGGGATCTGGGAGTTTTGGTAGATGATAGGTTGAATATGAGCCAGCAATGTGCACTGGCAGCTACGAGGGCCAATAGGATTCTGGGATGCATCAAGCACTCCATTGCTAGCAGATAGAGGGAGGTGCTGGTCCCACTCTACTCGGCTCTGGTGCGGCCTCACCTGGAGTACTGTGTGCAGTTTTGGGCGCCACAGTACAAGAAGGACATGAGGTGGTTGGAGAGTGTCCAAAGGAGAGCCACAAGGATGGTGAAGGGAATGGAGGCGAAGTCTTCTGTGGAAAGGCTGAAAGCACTTGCTCTGTTCAGCCTGGAGAAGAGGAGACTTAGGGGAGCCCTTATAGCTGTTGATAACTTCCTCACCAGGGAGGGAGGGGTGGGTGCTGACCTCTTCTCTCTGGTGGATAGTGACAGGATGCGGGGGAATGGCATGAAGCTGTGCCGGGGGAGGTTTAGATTGAATGTTTGGAAGAGCTTCTTTACCCAGAGGGTGGTGGAGCATTGGAACAGGCTCCCCAGGGAGGCTGTCATGGCCCCTACTCTCATGGCGTTTAAGAAGCAATTGGACAAGGCACTTAGGCACATGGTGTGACTATGAAGTTGTCCTGTGCCTAAACATGAGTTGGACTAGATGATCCTAATGGGTCCCTTCCAACTCTGGCTAATCTGTGATTCATATTTGTTACCTAACCTGTGAAATAAATTGCAGTTATTTGTAAGTCTTTCTCTTTGTTTCTATGTTTTGTTCCTCTGCTTTGCTGTGTTAAGTCTAACCATCTGTACATCATTTCTGTAGATGATCCTGGAGAAGAAATTAAATAGCCGTCCAAAGGAGCAAGTGCAGAGAGAAGGCATTCAGCTGAGTCACTCTGAATCCAGGCCACTTCTTACAAATTCCAGTTCTGTGACTTTACCTACTAGAAAATGCCAGAGACAAACAGCACCACCTCTTCCAAAAACTTCACATGTACATGCTGGAGCTACAACTAATGTCCAGCCAGAAGTATGCAGCTGTAGTGAAGATTTACATCAGAGATTAAACATCAATGTGATATACAATCCCATAACACATACTGTTGTTCAAAGTAGGTACAGCCCTCCTACAGGGGGATAATTCACCATGAGGCATTATTATGGTAGAGAAAGAAAAGAGATTTGAGTGGGGAAAAAAGAACTAAGGGGAATTTACACAGCAAAATGAGAGGATGGAAGTGTGGGAGAAAAATGACAAAACCAAAACACTGTTGAATGAGCTTTGAGTGTATGACATTCTCTTTAGCTCTTTCCTGCATCAGTCTTGTCTGTTCCTTTCTGGTTTCTCTTTGGTCCTTTACTGCTGTTACCTTTTCCCATGCCCTTTTTGAACTCTTTGTTTGCTACTATATTCTAATTGTGTATGAATATCTGTTCTGTTTGTGTAATGTGAGATGGCAGGGGCTGGCAGTTTTTATGTTCTATCCCTCAGACAGGGTATTTTGTGTCCTCATGGTTTTCCTACTTTTGCATGTTGGTTTTTTTCTGCAGGTAATACAAATTCTGGTGCTGTTGTCAGGAACTGTTCTGCACCATCCTCTCAACAGGTCAGAATCTCCAACAGGAAACTGGGGAGACAAATCACATGGGCAAATGCAAATACTCAGCTACCTCCTTCAAATGTACAGAAACTCTATAATGTGAGTAGCACTCCTACCAGAAAACCCCTCAAAACCTTAAGGTGTCATGGACCAAAATGATAGACAGAAACTATCTTAACTTGCAACTCTGTATGCTACTTTGTAACTAAATTAGTAAGTTATATTCTGGTTTGCTCTGCGTTCAGGCTGCATTCATTTTCAGTATTCTGACAGGCTCACAAAACTCTTGTTCTCAGCCATTTGACTAGGAAAGGCTCCTATAATGGCTGGGGGGACAGCAGCCAGTGCCACAACAGTGAGTGGAAACTACCGTCTTTCAGTTAACTGCAGAGGTTCACAACGCAAGTTCTCCTCTTGAACTGCAGGTTCAGATGTAATGTAGCATGTATTGTCATGTGTTAACATATTAACTTTTCATCGCGGGGGCTGGCAAACACAAGATCCATATGCAGCTTCCAACTCAGAAAGTCACCATGCTATTTGATTGGCAGAAGCCAGGAGAGTATATTGGGGAATGATGATGATGAATCTTTTGTGCATATATATATAAAACATTCACTACTGTTGAAAATAAGATAGGAGCCAAACAGGCCTTTGGTTTTTTTCGCTCCAGTGCAGGATTAGTTTGTTGTATCTTGCTCCAGTACCACTAACTCATTCTTGATGCAGCCATTCTTAAGCCCTTCTCCCTCACATTATTCTCACCATCCTATTCTTGATCTTGCACAACTGTCTGGCTTGTTTATTATTCATCTAATATTCAAGATCTGTCCTGCTCCTCAGCTGAAGCAAAATCTGTGTTCCTTATTTGTATTTTAGAAAGCTGATTACAGGTTACTATCTATCTTGGCTTTTCTTTCTCACGCAGAATCCAAGCAATACTCAGTCTCACAGCAAAGAGGTTCATCCCCTTCCGAAGTCCAGTAAAAAGATGTTCCAGATTACTGCCAACATGGGAGCTGCTGGTGATCCAAAAGCCTCGATGGGCAGTTACTCTCAAGCATATGGAACCATATGTAAATCTGCGCTGCAGAGTCTTCCGATAGCCAAGTCCTCCCAACAACAAGCACACTGAAAATGGAAGTGTGCTAAGCAGGTGAAGTACAGCTCACCAATCCCTCCCTAACTGAGCCACTAACAGCAAGTGAGAACAAAACCCAGTTAGTCCAGCTGAAGGGAACAATGCACTACTTTCCTCTGGACAAACCAAGAGGAGAGAGGATCCTTTGCCTTCCAGTCTTACCAGACAAGGGCCCAGCACTATTTGCTCCCATACTGAACAATGAATGCTGTCAGTTCCTGTTCCTCATTTGAATTACTGCAAAACATTACAGAACACAAGGGCAATGTTCTGAGCAACGGCCATAGCCATATTTAGACTATTCAGGGCTCACGTGAGTCCTGTGAAGTGCAACATGGCTGAGTGTGAGGTCCTGCATCTGGGTTAGGGCAACACCTGGTGTCAATCCAGGCTGGGGGATGAAGGAGTGGAAAGCAGTCCTGTGGAGAAGGACCTGGGGATGCTGGTGGATGAAAAACTGGATGTGAGCTGGCAATGTGTGCTGACAGCCCAAAAGGCTGATGGCATCCTGGGCTGCATTGGAAGGAGTGTGGCCAGCAGGCTGAGGAAGATGATTCTCCCCCTGTGCTCAGCTCTCATGAGATCCCGCCTGGAATACTGCATCCAGCTCTGGGGTCTCCAGTACCAGGAAGACATGGACCAATTAGAGCAGGCCCAGAGGAGGGCCAAGAAAATGGTCCAAGAGCTGGAACACCTCTCTTATGAAGACAGGCTGAGAGAGTTGGGGTTGTTCAGCCTGGAGGAGAGAAGGCTCTGGGGAAATCTCATTGTGTGTTACTTAGAAAGGGTTTGTAAGAAGGATGAAGGACTTTTTACCAGGCCTGTAGTGACTGAACAAGGGGTAATGGTTATAAAGTGACAGAGGGTAGGTTTAGATTGGACTAGAACACTAGTGAGTTCTTTCCACATTCCCAAAGCCAGGCTGGATGGGGCTCTGAGCAACATGATCTAGTGGAAGGTGTCCCTGCCAATGGCAGGGAGGTTGGACTAGATGATCTCTGAAGGTCCCTGCCAACCCATTCTATGATTCTTTAGCAGTTTTGGATGTACTGCATAAATGCAGATTTTTAGCTGGGTTTTTTTTTTTTTTTGAGCAGAACAGGTAAGTGTCTGAAGACCAGGGAGACGAAACTCTTCACAGATAAATCTTAAAGCACTTCATTTTGTTCTCCATTAATTTCTATGACTCTTCCAGGGTAGATGAACATAATCGGTGGCAGCTTATTTTCATTAGAATCAAGTAGAAAAGCATTTTAAATATAAGTGGGTTCTGCTACAATACTTAATAGCTTATCTACCATGTAATACTGTTTATATTGTAATAATAAATACTTTATATTGCATTACAGAAAATCTTTGTTTTTCACGTAGTTTTCTGTGACAGGGAAACACACAGGGGCCTCTTGTTCAATGAATAATCTGGTCATTTTGTTTTTTCTTTCAGAAAGTCACATTGCAAGAGACACTATTGCTGGAAACATCATGAAGTTGTTTGCAGGCAACAGTGGGACTAAAGTAAACTTTTAAAGTATATTCCTATTTTAATGCTGATTTGAGATACGTTCTCCTCCTTAACTCAAAGTTCTTATAAAAGTCTCTGTCCCTGAAATTTTACATCACCTACAATGATTGCTGTTCCAGAATGTTAGGTCTACAGTTACAGAGGGGATTCAGGCTCTAAATTCCAACACGAGTACCACTGCCATTGACAGAATATCCATTTTATCTTTTAGTCCTAAACACCAAAAGCTAGTGAAGTAAAAGTAGTGCATTCACATCTGGTATCAAGTGTGGTCACTTCAGTCTGGTAATACTGGGGAGCTGGGAATGCAGCTCACAGGGGAGTCCCAGTTTATTCTGGTCTATTAATAAAATAGGCATTTCCTGTCTATCTCTTTGAGGCAGATACAGGAAATGACAGTGACAGGGTGAACATGTTGTGTGGGCAGTGCTACATGCAGTGTGTTGGCTCTTGAGAGTCTCAGATGACAGTTCTCATGCACAGAAGAGGGAGCCTTCTGCATGAATCAGGGTTCTGACTTCACTGAAAGCCTCTGGACAGTCCTTGCTGCAAACACAGGTTCCAAACCTGCACACAGAAGAGCACAAGTGACACAGAAAACTGTATCCACGTTAACCGGTGGCATTTTCAGAAACAAAACAGTGGGGAAATAAAACCTGTGCTAAAATACATCTGATTTAATTTAAGCCCTCAAACTAGGAACCAAGAGTGAATTTTACACCCAAAATAAATGCTTTATGTCCAAAAAGAGTTGCATTTTCCTAGAGAAGTTATGACTTCTCATTTTGTTTTCATTTTAGAGGCTACAATAAACATGTAAGAAAAACAATGTCACCGAGAAACGAAAAAACAGTGAGGAATAACTGGAATGCAGCAAGGACTACTAGGAGGGTTCAAAGAAACAAGTCCATGAGGAAAGCCTGAACAAGCTAAAGGTGTGACACAGCCACCTTAAAAGTTTACTGTAAAAAATTGTCATTTATTTCCATATCCAAAATTAATAATTTAACTCCAGTTATATATGAAAGAAGACTTTCTCTCCATAGAGCTATAAAGTACTACAGTAGATTGCCTTGGGAAAGATGCACACAAGAGGTCTTTAACAAGTTACTTGATAAGAGTAATGTAAAGGCTGCTAATCCAGCATTGGACAAAAAGACAAACATTCATTTATGAAGTAGGAAACATTTTTTCTTGTAAAAGTTGGAAATAAATAACCTGTTTCAAGAACAGGGATAGCCTTCCCTACCTCATACACAGAGGCTTTGCAGAGGAAAAGATTTTCATACTGCAAAGCAGCAAAAACAAACAGTGCTGAAAAGAAGAATGCACTGAGATCTAAAGCACAGTGATTAACAACTCTTTAAACTACTGTTAGAAAATTTATTTCAGAGAAAATTTCTCCTTTTATTTAAATTTAGAAGGATAACAAAGTCTGTAAAACAAAGAAAAATAACAAGTAGGAAGATTACTTACAAGTCGTGTTGGGTGCCCTAGTTGCCCGATGATCCCAAAAGCACACCCCAAAATCAAATTTCCCTCCTTTTAAAGGGTTCTCAAGTCCCACCCAGTCCCCTTAACAGAAGGGGCATTTCCTCTCCTCTGGTTGGCTATATTGTGTTGAGAGGCGGGGCATGGACCAAAATGGCAGCCTCCATGGCTGACCACATGGCAGGGGTTTTCTTTATTTACATATATTTCACAATGCCTTTACTCCCGGCCGCATGTTCCCTGATACTTGTCCAGACATGTCCAAGTATCTTACAACTCCACGACATGCCTATAGATTAGTAGAAAAACCCCTTTGCATGCACCCTCTTATATTGGTGACCCTTGTTTAATCCATTTGCTTGTAATAAACCCCTATATTTATTTCTCACACTACGACTGACTTTACTGTAAAATGTGTGGCGTTTTATTACACAACCTTAGCAAGAGTTCACTCCTCTGTAAGTGTACTTAAAACCCAGAGAGTTCAAGTGGTTTATGATCACCAGAACCCCACAACAACGCACCCGATTACTCTTCCAATGTTTTACAAGTGGTAACACATCAAGTAGTCAAAAGAAAGATCATGCCTCACTTGGGTATCCAAAACCCTTCCCACATCTCTTACAGTCAAGAGAAAAACACAGAAAGTAAGCAGATGATCTGTCTGGCAATTCCACAACAACAAACAGCCGAGAACAAAAAAAGAATCTTGAAAGGCTGCTGCTGCCACTGATAAAGTAAAACAATATCTTAGTTTATCAGTAAACCACTAGCCTTGCTGTTGATTAAGGGGGAAACTAACATTGAATATTTGCAGAGAATGGCTGAAGACTGGATCATGGGACAATCTAGATGTGGGGTACAACACAAAAGAAACTGCAGAGACAAAGATTGAACAGAGACAAAGAAATTGAATAGAAGCACCAGACTGGACGATGGGACAACTTACTAGATAGTGGAACGGTCTGGGTGTGGACTACAACACAAAAGAAAACCAAAGATCAGCTGGACCCGATCTTCAGTCTGGCATCTCGATTCACAAAGGGGGACCTAGGGAGTGGTGTATATGATAGCCTGTTGCATATGTAATACTTTGTAGATACGTTGATAGTTTCCTGTAACACTTTGCAGCTGCGTTGATGGTTTCAATTGTACACCTGAAATACTGTGTAGATGGTAGCCTGTTGCTTATGTAATACTTTAGTTTCAATTGTAACCTAAAATACCTTGTAGATGATAGCCTGTTGCATATGTTACACTTTGTAGCATAAATAGACCACAGCTCAGGTGGCAAGGTGTGTGTATTTTGGTGGAGATATTCCCTGCGCATCCGGCGCCGAGAATAAACCTTTCTGTGAGTAAAATATTGATTACTTCCCTTAAATCACTGTAAATAACGCTTACTTGTGTAAAGTCAAGAAAGCAAGGCAAGCTGGCCAACAAAGTTCTAATGAAACAAAGAGAGGAAAAAAAATAACTACCCTGAGTCTACACAGATAAGGGAAAGAGGACCAGAAGGAACCAACTCTGCTGTCTAAAAACCAGCCGAAGGGGTGGAAACGAACTAAGGAGGTAAAAAGTTCAGCACCGCCACCGCCTAACAACCGAAGAGGTCGGATCAAGCCCATCGCTCACCCATTAGCTCTCAGGACCTGTGCACATCCCTGCAGATCTCTCCAGCCTTCTCCAGCGTGGAGACGTGCCCGCCCAGCGCCAAGACGTCGCCGCCCCCGGGCCAGCGACAGCCTCACCGGCACCTTGCCACCGCCCAGCTACGCGCCAGCCACCATCTTGCTCCGCGCCCTCCCTGCCCGCTCAGCGCCGGGTCTGCGTCTCTCACTGCCTGACCAAAACCATCAACCCCGGCCCTAGCGCGGAGAGACGTCTCCGCAAGTGCTCCCTACACGCCCATCACCAGGGTTACCTTACTCACTGACTGACGGAAAACAGAGCGGCCCCGGTACGGAGGAACGGCTCTGACGATACCCGCTTCCCGCCTAAACAAAAAGAGAGGCCCCCGCGCGGCAGAAGGCCTTTGCCAGTGCCCCCTGCTCGCTCAGCGCCGGGGCTGCCCAAATCACTGCCTGACCAAAAATGGAACGGCCCCGGCCCCGGTGCAGAGGAACAGCTTTGCCAGCTCCCCCTGCACACACCTGACCCAGCAGCGAGCTCTCTCCAGCCCAGGGGAAGGGGGGTCGATCTCTCCGTGCAGCCCGCTAGAGCACGGCTTGGAGATAGGCAGGCGGAGGCACGCACCCCGAAGAAGGCCCCGAGCGAGGTGCCCCCTCTCGCTGCCCGAAAGGTAGCATGGCGACGGTTGCTGCCAATGGGTGCGACACAGCGCAGGTAACGAGGGGCCTGCCCCTGAGGGTGCAGCGCTGGGAGCGGGGCGGGCGCTAGCCCTCGTACCGGCGCTGTCATCAGCCCGGCAGGGGAGGGGGGCGATGATACTCGGACACCTCCTGCCTGCGGGACGGTGCTGAGCGTCCCAGGGTCCTTCTGCGGCCGGGAGGGACGACAGCTGTTCTGCTGATTGCTGTCACACCCCCATATACGCTACAAACCCAACTGTATGCCTGTGGAAATCTTACCCCGTCCCAGGGAGATAAACTGGTATTGATAAAATTACTGCTCCGTCTCTCGTGCTTAAACTCCCTTGCTCGATGGGTCCGCTTGTATCAGGAGTTTTGTGAAAGCACTGGGAGGTTTTTATTTTTACACTGCTAAACGGGGAAGATTTTGGCTTTTAGGAAGCTAAAAGAAATGCTCCAGACAACATACAAATGCATAAATTCAAGCACACAGCATGAATTAAAGTAGGATCTCCCAGTTTGTCTGGGTGTGCTGGTTATATTCCTCGTGTCAGTGATTCCAACAGTCAAGATTTTTCGTTTTCCACCACAGTACTCCCTTAGCAAAGAGCACTGCCTGTCAGGGACAGCTTTCCTCGCTCGCCACGTTCAGTACAGTGCTAAAGACATTCTGGTTTAGACTAGCTATGAATGAGTCTCAGGCACTATAAACCTCTAGTTAATAGGTAGCTGTAGATACATTTGTTGATGTAATAAACAATGGAATATGGAACAATCTGACAAATTTTTTCCTTCTGAGAGAAATAGTCAAATAATGCAGTTTACCTTCTGGCTAAACTGCACGTGTGGTAACTCCACATTGTCAAAATGTAGGAATGTGAAATTTATCAAATAACTGGCCTGTGTTTTCTGGAGTATTTCAAACTGCTATGTCAAAATACTAGGCAACAGAACTGATCAAGTCTGTCCTATTGGAATTTGCAAACCAACCAAAAGAAACCTACAGAAACCTGATTCAGTGGGAAAAGGTATTTATTGAGCAGTTCAAAATGATTAGCATCAGATGCATTTATTTGTCTTTTTTTATGGCTGTGACTTAACCTCCCTGGTGTAATATACCTGTGGGTGTGAGATGAGACCTTTCCAGCAAAGGATAATAAAACATGCATTTCATTTGGGGGTTTTCTTTGCTCAGTGCAAGGTGTGAAGGCAAAGGGCATGATGCAAACAGGCAGTCATTTTGTAGCTGAAGTTCACAAGTATAAATTGGGTTGTCCTGCTGCAGTCTGAAAGTACTGCCCCTTTAAACTCCATTTCAGAATAGGACTTCTTAGGTTTGTGATGTTCTGGATGGCTTTTTATTTCTTTTTTACCTTTTTTAGGAGAAGCTACACCCGAGAAACCTCATCCCAGAGCTGTGTAGACTTTTTTACAGCTTAGGCTGGGTGACAGGAACTGGTGGAGGAATCAGCTTGAAACATGGGTGAGTCAAGATGGAAGAGAACCAGTGTGATGGTCGGAGAGAGAGAGACGGTGGCTGTGTTTAGGAGTTGCTGAGGGCATTTCAGATCTGTGAAGAATGTTTGAAAGTCAGGAGTAAGCAAGAAGGCAGAGGGGGCAATGAGCAGTAGGCCAGTTTAACCGTAGAGAAGGGGAGGTGGCTAGGCTGAATTCATTGTTGCAGTTCCTTCGGTGGAGACAGCCACCTTCAGAGAGCGACTTTTTCCTGTCCTTTTCCAGTCCTTGTTGAAGGCAGGCAAATTGTCTTTAAGGAAGGATGCATTCCTCTTTTTCATTTCCTTGCCTGTGGGACTTAGAGTGGATGACAGCAGGCAGGTGGCTTTCAGATGCCCGTGGTTAGATGAGATCAGTCCCACCCGAGACAGTTTGCAGGTAAGACATTTCCTTTAGGAAGGAAATTACTGTTCTCCTGAGGTAACTTCTAAGGAGATGTTCTTAACTTACAACTAAGGCAGGACAGGTAACAGCAAAACAATTTTTGGGGTGTATCTACTACTAAAGAGCACTACTTGGCTTGGTGACTTGCTCGTCTCTCCCTGTTCCTGCTTTCCAAGCTTTGAACAGAGCCGGAGCTCCTCTCCATGGCCACTGAAAAAAGAGAAGTCCTCAGCTGGCAGAACACCTTGCAGAGTGCCTGCAGTTCTGTCCCCAGGCACAGGGTGTTGGGATGCTAACTTCAAAGGGTCTGAGCTCTCGTTTTTCTGACCTACCTAGGCTTGCATGCAGACGTAAGCAGCCACTGCTACACGCGTTTATGACATACCTGTATATGAAGTAAAGGCTCTAAATGATAATGTTTGTGCTGTTCTCGTGGCTTTATGCAGGTCATTCCAGTCCCTTGCTCCATTTTGCATGCAAAGCAGTAATTCTTGGTTTGGAAGTCCTCTGTCTATAGAGAGCTCTTTCTAGCACTAATTTCTCACCAGCTGCCAAACATAGACACAGTTTTCTTTGTCATTTCAGTGCAACTCATGTCAGTTGTGGCAAGAGAAATGGTGTCAGCAGAAAGCACACTGACCAGTGGTACAGTTTTCCTCAGCAGCTCTTGGAACTTGTTTGCTCAGACTACACTGAATTACATATCTGAGCTGGTCAGATATTGTAGGTGGTCTGGGAATAGTAATATCTATGTGGCTGTACTGTCTTACACCTATATATTATCTGCATTTTACACTTCTGTACAGTAGGTAGGTCTCCAAACTAGTGGCTGTGAGGCAGAGATCAGAATTAATAGGAAATAGCCAAAGAACAATGGAACTGTGATTGTCTTACCAGCTCCTCCCAATCAGCATTACTCACTGTGCAGTTCATGTCAGCTACTCAGAATAAAATGCCAGCTTGGCCATAGGAGAGCATATTAAAAATGCATCCAGAGTTCTTTCTCCCTTGTCCTGTATTTCAAAGGCTCTAAAGTCATCATCAGGTTTTCCCTTTGTGATTCATTTCTAAAAAAGAAAAAGAATATGTTTTAAATTCAAGTGCATGCTGCCCATTGGTGACTAAAGTACCACTTGATTTCTCCATAGGTTTTGCTTTCAATCATCTCGTTCGTGCAGAGGAGTTAAGGCTAAGTTAATGCAACGTTGGCAGGGTTATCTGTGGACTGTTAATGATAAAGCCACATTTTGATGTGCTTCACAGATGTTTTACCACTGTGAAGACCATCTAAAGAGTTGTATTTTGGGAAGAGTTACAATCACAGAGTCTAAGATTCATTTAAGCGAGAAGAGACCTTTAAGATCATTGAGCCCAGCTGCTAACCAGCACTGCCAGGTCACCACTAAACCATGACCCTCAGCACCACATCTACATGTCTCTTGAATCCCTCCCCGTGGATGGTGACTCCACTGCCCTGGGCAGCCTATTCCAGGGCTTGGCAGCCTTTTCAGTGAAGAAATTGTTCCAAATGTCCAACCTAAA
>VWZX01003885.1:0-13417 GCA_013399015.1 Galbula dea
GTAGAAAGCCGAGACACTGGAAAATTTTAAACAAAAAGCATTCAAGATAGAATTTATAGAAGAAAAGTCTCTGTTATTTCATTAAAGGATGGTATATCCTGTGAAAAACAAAACAAAAACAGATGGGATTTTAACCCCTGAACTGAGCAAACTAGGTTGTATAAGCCCTGCAACAACAACAGCAAAAAAAAGGATGTAACACTTAAGAAACAACTCAGCCTATAGCATTCCCCTCACTCCAGACCTCAACAGAACTTCATATCTGCTTGCAGAGGGCCCACTGCTAGTGGATCGGCTGTTCCAGGGAAAAAGAGGCTTGGGAGCTGTGTTCTGGAGGACTGGAAGCTGTGTTCTGATTCTATCTTTGAAAAGAAACTGAAGAAATATTTAAAGCTTTAACTGACACTAGAGAAAAGGCATTTTTTTCCTTTTTTTAATACATTGTGTATGTATGTCTGTGTGTGTGCGTGTTAAAGTGAATAACCAGCTGGTTTTAGAGAACACTAACACTAACAAAAATGTAGGGACTGAGTAGCCGCTTTTATCTGAACAACTCACAGTTTCAGCGGCAAAATGCTGCTCTTGCGGACAGCAAGGATGGGTGCGGAGGAGGTGCCGGGTGAAAGCCGGAGCTGCTTTGCTCCTGCTGCCGCTTGTCTCAACCTTGCCTCCCCCCTTCCCCTGCAAGGTCATACTCCTGCCGGGATCACATTCTTTTTATCATCAAAATGCCAAGGCCCTACAAAAACAGCTTTCTTGCAACCATGAACTATTACAAACCAATGTTAAACTCACTTCACATACTTTGGGACACAGAATTTTGTTCATAACACTGTGGACTCCTTTTCTGCATTTATAGTGGCCACAGCGCACACAGGAGAAAAAAAGCCATGATGTGTATTGGCACTGGCTACAGTGTTTTACCATAATGGACTTCCCTCAAACTATTAAAAAAGGGACAATGAACCTGTATATATATCATGCTGGGTGGCTCAATGTTTTCAGCAATGGGTATGCAGCATCTAACAGGCATACCACATTCTCCAACTGGGCAAGCAATTGCAGAACACACCCATCAGACTGTAAAATGCATGTTTATAAAACAAAAAAAGGGGGAAATCACACCCCTCAAGAGAGACTACTGAAAAAAATCTTTGTATCAAAATTTTTTAAATTGTAATCTGCAAAAAACAGAAAGTCACTGGTTACGGTGCTGGGGGCTGGGCAGAGACGCATGGGACCCTGCGCACGGACAACAACTCGGGACACCAGGAACCACGTGATTTTTGTGGTATGCGACACATGATGTACTTAAAGCCCAGTGCACAGCCACTGAGCTCTGACCTGCAACAATGGGAAGCACCATCTTGGACTTGGCTATTAGCTGGACCACAGTAATTTGTGATTGTTGAGTCTGTCTGCTTTCCACAGAAGTGTATGGACTCTTGGGCAGGGACTGTTCAGCCCTGCTTTTAGGATGGTTATCAACAATACTGACAGGACTAGTTTATACTCCCAGGAGTCAGAGATGCACACTTTACAGGTGAAACTCAAATCATGGCATGGACTCCATTTCCACCGTACTGGAAAATTTGGAAGTACCAACATTCCACAATTGTTTTGGACTCATTATATTTCTAAAAATCAACCTATGCTCACTTGTTGTATTGTTTATAATCTTTGGTTGCATTGAATGTTGTATACCCTGCCAGGTTATCATAATGAAAGCATATGGTATAACTATACTGCAGTTAATAATTTGCAGGGACAGAGCATGGCCTGGGATTCCATCACATATCAAAGGAGGACCATGTAGCCTTGGAAGGATTACACTATTAACACCAAACAGATCAATAATTTTGGCACATAAGCCTAAAAGAGAAAAAAGGAGCATCCATGTTTGCTACAGTGTGTACAGGCCATGGTTAATTTTACCATTAAGCAAGTAGTTTTCATAAATAAAGTAGGAGGAAGTACGGAGATGGAGACAAAATCTGTCTTCTCCATGATTGAAGAAAGGCCTTGGGACAGAGACAACATCCTGTTTATTGATGCAAAACCATGGGAGAAAATATCAGCAAAGTAATATTAACAGAGAGGCACATCGGTTGAGAGTTAAAGTGCCCTGCAAATACTTAACTATAGCCTTCAGAGATAAGGAAATATAGTTGTAGCATAATTGTTTGATTATCGGTAAGTACTTTGCTTTCCCTTGTGGCCTGGTTTGAGTTAGNTTTAGGGATAAGAGTAGTGTAGGGCTATCGGTTGGACTAGATGATCTTGAGGGTCCTTTCCAACCGTAATGATTCTGTGATTCTGTGACTTCCCTTTCAAGATTTGAGATTCATGATTTCTGGATTGCTAGATTGCTCTCCTGCACTTCAGTAATCCCTAAGTTCCTGCATCCGGTACCAGGACCTCGCCCCCAGGGGAGCAGGACTCATCTGGTACCGGAGGCCTGCCGCAGCAGCATCAGTAGTGATGTAGTTAACATCAAGGGGGGTTGGGTTCGGTATTGGGTTCTGTATATATTTGTACATATTTCATTTCACATTATTATTAAAGTAGTCTTAGTTTTATTTTCCAATCCACAAGTCTCTCTTTGTCTCTCTTTTTTCCCCCTTTCCCTTCCCATTGAAGGGGGTGGAAGAGAAGGGGTAATAGGGAGCATCTGTCATTGGGTTGGTGGTCAGCCCAGCCTCGACCCTCGACACCTTGCTTTAGATACAGTAATTCAAGAAGCTATTAAGAATACACACATGAATATCGCTTTGCTTATGAAAAATTATAAAATAAAAAAGGGGGAGATGTGGTATGTCATTATAGGCCACAAAGGCCAAGCTCCTGAAGGAGAGAAACTAGACAAGGCAAAGATCAGTTTCTCACAAGAAAGAAGTTAGATAGCCTGAGAGAGAAAGTGGGAGTCAGCTAGCAGCAGCTTTGCAGCTGCACACAGAGGCCCACAGTCATAGCATGCTGTCCTCCCCACAGCTCACAGCACCAGTCTTATCACATTCACATGTCTTTGAAGTGCACTGTTTTTATTACATTTATGGTAGTTCTTTTTATCTATTAAGTGTTACTTGTTAATTGGTCAGTATCCTTTGTATATGAAAGTGTCACTTGCTAATTCGTCAGTATACTTTGTGTATGAAGGTGTTACTTATTGATTGGTCAGTGCCCTTTCTGTATGAAGGTAATAGGTCATTATCCTTTCTGTAAAAGTATAAAAGTAATGTTGTTAGTAATAAAATTGCTATTACTGCTGAATATGTGTGTCATGTCCGTCTCAACGATGACACATTAATATTACTTTTTAGGCTATACAAAGTAGAACTTGTTTGCCACAGATGTTTCTTTCCAAAGGATCACTATACTGTAATAAGACACTGAACAACTCTACTGCCCAACATAATACCCAATTATTTCTACACTTATCTCTTGTCCTCCAAAGATAATACACAGAATTAGAGGCACTCATCCATCAATAAAACTCGGAGTTGAGCCCTGCCTTCTGCTGGGCCAATCTTCCATACCACACCAGAGACCACTACTCAGTGGATCATCACTAACTTGAAACGCATGTGAAGACATTCCTAGAATGGTCACCAAACAAAAGTCAGTTATATACTTGAAGTTATGCATCACAGTTTGTTTATGTTATTGATTTGTTTTCCTTGACAAATGATTCAAGTCAAGTTACTGGACTGAGTGCTAAGCAAACAGAAATCAAGAGGTCTTGGCCTTGGAAATAAGTATGAAGGCAACTGACAACAAAGAAGGAAATTCAAGAGACAAACAGAAATATAGTTATGAATAAGGCAACTATATCACCTGATACCTCCTGGCAAGATAAGTAAGTAAATAACATTTACAGCTTAATATATTTAGAACAGTTTCCCTCAATACAAGGGACATCTTCATTAACACCCTTTCCAAGATGTCTGAACAATACAAAAAAACAGGAGACAAGTAGGATGGTCAGAATTATAACACATCAGCCATGCTTTGAAATAATTGTTTAAGCAGCATGAGATCTGGATATTAAAGGACAGCAGCAAAGATTAGAGATGAACAACCAAGAATATTATCAGCACATATAGAAGGGAAAAGGTGTCAAATATCAAGAGGAGGAGAGAATTTCAAAATAGTTTGGATGCATGAAATAGATACATGGAAGAAGACTGATTCCAGTTTATGTGCTTGAGATACAGAAAAAACAAGTGTTCTCAAAAGAGAACTGGCATAGAAAAAGTGACTAATAAAACCATTATACAATAATTACCAAAATATTAGGAATTCTCAGATCTTTGTTTTTCATAGCAAAAAGACAAGTCCTGTAGTGAATTTCATAAATTGTTTATTAATTCTGTACACGAGAGTAAGAAAGTTTTCCACTTGAAAGGCTTATTCGATATGTAATTGTTTAAGTGGTATCTCTTTAGGCATATACACTCCTCATTTAAATTGAGCTTGGCACTAACAAAACACTGTTTACAGGTCTGAATACTCAATTTTTCTACTTGAGAAGTATATAAAAAAGGCTGTCCCACTAATGACCTATGTCCTGGTTTGGGTTAGAACAGAACTAATTCTGTTCAGTGATTTTACTTTTTAGATGAAGCTCCTCTAAGAAACTGCACTTTCTGAAACCAGCAGCATGTTTTCACAGACACTGCCAGCTTCTAGCAGTCGTAAGGCCTAATCTTTACATTTACTACCAGGGATTGGTATGCAGAGCAAGGTCACTGCTAAATCTTGTGTCTCATGTTGGGGGTGCAGGGTAAAGGCTGCACCTTCAGGGAGGAGCAGACAGGACAGGTGACCCCAAACTGACCAACCATATAGGTATTCCATCCCATATACGTCATATTCGACATAAACTGGGGGTCAGTTCCCCCTTGTTAGTTTTTGATTTCGCTTGTTAGATTTTTTTCCCTGGTTGGATTCAGCTTCCCTTGCTAGATTTCTCTTGGGGGATTCTGATTCCTGATTCCTTTGCGATATTCCCTTTCCAAGATTCCTGATTCCTGGATTGATGGATTGTCCTCCTGTGCTTCAGTGATCCCTAAGTTCCTGCATCCAGTACCAGGATCCAGCCCCTGAGCCCGACTCATCTGCTGCTGAGGCCTTGCCACAGTATCAGTGGTGATGTAGTTACCATCAAGGGGGGGGTTGAGTTCGGTATTGGGTTCTGTATACATTTGTATATATTTAATTTAACATTATTATTATTATTAAAGTAGTCTTAGTTTTAATTTTCCAATCCACAAGTCTCTCCGTCTCTCTCTTATCCCCTTTCCCTTCCCATTGGGGGAAGAGGGGGTAACAGGGAGCGTCTGTCATTGGGTTGGTGGTCAGCCCAGCCTCGATCCTCGACAACCTACCTGAAGAGATGTTTAAGAGGACAGACCTAAAATAGAAGCACTGGAATTCCTAAATATGTTAATTCATACTGCTGCCCTTGAATACTTCCTCAGAGCAGCACACAAAGGTCAGAAGAGTGACTACTATAATTATTTTAACTCCAAGAAGAGAGCTGTAGGGGTGATACAAGTAAAATACCGTATTAGAAACAGACCAAGATAAAGATAATAGTAATGCCTATATCAGAGCTAGTACTGTTATTGTTACTCCACTGCAAGGCAACAAGCTATCCGGCAGAGGGAGCATGTTAGTCACCCTTATTGCCCACAGGCTTGTAACAGGGCATATATAGCACTATAAGAGGTGTATTCAAAGAACGTGATTATCACAGCTAAATGCTACTCGCAGTTTCCCAAACGAGAATTGGAAGAATCGCTAAGAAATTTGATATTCATTTTTTGTTTTATTTTAATTTTTGGCAGATAAATTTAAAAGAAAAAGCAGCAGCAAAGCAGCTTCCTTAATTCCAAGATTGCTTAGGTTTGTAGATTTAATAGGGCTGCTTTCATACTTCAGATTTAGTCAAGAAGCAAGTAGTATACCCTATGCAAGTACAAAATAATCTCAAATGGGTCAGCCAAAAATTACCCAGTGAGAACAATATAAAACCTTAAACCAGATGGCACTGCTACAGTTGTGCACACAGCAAGAAGTAAAGAAAGTTCACAAAGTCCTGTGCACAACCAAGCTTTGTAAACTTACTGTCAAGAGTTGCCTGTGTTCTAACACCACTGTGCTCATTCTGTAAAAAAAAATTAATAAATCATCTTAGATGTATATTAAATTTTCAGACTGAATTACATATTGAACATGCTTCATGCAAAATTTTATATTCATTCTAAACTGAAAGACAAAGGCAGAAAATTAACTTTTTATTGCCTTTGAGAAAACCACATAAAGTTGTCTGAAGTGCAAGGTGTCCGGAACATACAGAATCCCATACACTTCCCATATTACACCCATCAGCAGGAGATCTTCCCATGTACTGTATATAACAAATTTTAGGTTTGCATCAATATGAAAAAAAATTCATTAACATATAGAAAATTCTGTGATTCTGTGTAAGAAGGATAGGGAACTGCTGGAAAGAGTCCAGCACAGAGCCACAAAGATGATGAAGGGGCTGGAACATCTTCCTTATGAGGAAAGGCTGAGGGAGCTGGGTCTCTTTAGCTTGGAGAAGAGGAGGCTAAGGGGTGACCTCATCTATGCTTTTAAATATGTGAAGGGTGTGTGTCGGGAGGACGGGGTCAGGCTCTTCTCAGTGAAGCTCAGTGACAGGACAAGAGGCAATGGCTGTAAGCTGAAGCATAGGAGATTCCGTGTGAATACACATAGAAATTTTTTCCCAGTTCAGGTGCCAGAGCACTGGAACAGACTGCCCAGAGAGGTTGTGGAGTCTCCTTCTGTGGAGATATTCAAAACCCGCCTGGACACACTTCTGTGTGACCTGGTCTAGGAAATCCTGCTGCGGCAGGGGGGTTGGACTAGATGATCTTTCGAGGTCCCTTCCAACTCCTAATATTCTGTGATTCTGTGATTCTGTGAAATGCTTGTTCTTTTGATCTAATGGGAACTCAGTTTTAACTATCCAAGTTACACAGAGATGCCAATTTTTTTCCATTGAAAGATAAGACTTAAGAAGCACCAGTTGTTTTATGGATAGCGCTGGAGTACAAAAGTGGATAGTCTACACTTGATCCTCACCAGTATATACGAGCTAGTGCAGAAGACAAGTGTCACTGAGCCATTATATAACAAAGGCCAGAAGTAAATAAACTCTCTCAAGTTTCTTAAACATTTAATAAATTAAGTTCTCTTAAAACAAAGCTACATACCATATACAAAATGAGTGGGTGCTTTTGAATATCTCCTGAGAGATATCCTCTCCATCCTAGATTAGACCTCTCCTTATGCATTTTAAAATAAAACATGGAACTGATTCCCACTACTGTTTAAATCCAAAAGATTAGTGCTAGAGGGGTCACAAACAGATTGGCATCTATTTGCTTAGGTGCCATATAAGTTTAATAAATAATATACCTTTGGATAGAAACCGTCAAGTTATGGCAAAATACCATGACTAACATTTACACTCAGAGACAGCTCCTTTTTTAAAAGCTAAGCTTCAGGGAAAGAAACTCAACTAGAATGTTAAGCGTTACTAAGAAAAAAGTTCAAACAGCAATTTAAGATGTCAAAACCCATAAAATCAGAGGCTCTTATATCCCAAACAAAAAAATGGCTACACAATAGGAAGAGAAAAACAAATAAGAGTGGACTCGGCAATCAAAAAATACTGCTTGGCTTGGTTAAAATATTAACATCGCAAGCGTAATACAAATCTAACGCAGATAAGACTATTTCACCTTTTTCAAGGTCTTATTTCTGAAATTCACTCACCATAACAGCAACAGGGATTGATTCAGATGGGGCCATGGAGCTTTGGTACACTATCCTACTATGCACAGAAGTCTGTTCATAGGAGGAAGTTATTACTGGGCTAGTGCTCTGGGATGAGCAGGTCAGACTGGAGGAGGTGATGGCAGAGGTTGTGTAGGTGGACTCCTGTACTGTACTGGATATTGGCAAAGAGGTATTCAGAGGATCACTGGAAGAAGTAAAAATTATTTATCATTTTGGTAAACATATTCACGAAAATATCAGCTCCTACAGTTATCTAGAGCTATCATAAACATGTAGTCAAATCTACATTATTTATACTAGAAAATCTAATAAAAATATATAAATTTGCTTTGGTCCCTAGTAATCACTGCTTCAAAACCATCAACTGCACTAAGCACCATTCACCTTCCTCCTGACAGCCCAACCAAAACAAGAGCACTTTTCAGTTATTTCTACCTTCTCAAAGGATAAGTTAAGGATAAGTTAATAATCATAATCTCTCTTTTATTAAACAACTAATCCATAAAATCTGGTATATAATGAGAAACATCCAGAACATTACATCCATCTAACGTTACAGTAGCAGTCTAACAGAATGAACTATGCAAAGAGGAAAAAACATTTCAAAACATGCAGGAGTGTTACTTTCTCAACAGCTTAAAGCATTTATAGAACTAGAAATGAATGTGAAAATTCATTTTTACTAGTATTTCTGTATTAACTTCAGGAAGCTTTTTACTGAAGCCAATTTTTGAATGAGTAAGAAAAAAAACAGGTTACTGAAATATTGACATTTATTATTGGCTATTTTAGCATTTTAGCAAGAGCTTTTGCATACTGAAAGACTGGCTTCTTTTCTCATCCCATAGGAGCATCATATCTGTCATTTGGTGCCAATCTACTGACACACATATATGGTACAAGAGTCATCTCTCCTGGATTAAAAGCAGAAAAATGCAAGTTGTGAGGAACAAAACCTCAAACAAATTTGAAAATAGCGACAACTAAAAATTAGAAAGCAATTCTATAAAGGATAGTTTATTATAAGGTTATTTACATTCATGTCATCTCCAGCTTCACATCAATCCATCCAGGGAAATTTTGATTGCCATTAGAAAATAAATTTTTCCTTTAAGATGCCATCCACAGAAAATACTTAGCTTTATAAGTCATCATATTTCCCTCTCCCATTACGTGGTAACTGTCTTGATGTTTTTAGCAGAAACTTGACTTGTAAGAATGCACAAGAGGAACTCACACATACTTTATAGATTTTGAGTACAAGCTATTGTTGGTTGCCTGGCTGATAGTCTCACTGCTTGAAGATGATCCAAACTCCGGGAGTACAGGCTCTGATCCAAACTCCAAAGCTCCAAACTGAACATTTAATGCTGTCACATCTGCTGATCCAGGCATCTCCACTGCAGATGCAGGAATCTTAAAGGAGGAAAAAAAAAGCCATAATTCCTTTGCACTCACTATCTGTATTAAAGATATCAGTAACTGACGCCCTCTTCTCCCTTAACTACAGACTTCTTCAGTTACTGCCTCAGCCTAAGACAATAAAAAAAAAAAACTAAACCCAAAAAAAGCCCCACAAACCACCCACAAAAAATCCCCACTCTGCAACAGTCTTTCACACAGAGCAATCAGATATGTGCTTGGAAAAGACAACATCACTGTATTTTGGACCTAAAAGCTATCCAGCATAGTATTTCCTGTTTTATAAACAAGAAATAGACATGGTCTTTGCTCTCCTTCTCCCTAGCAACTATATATAAATAACAGAATCATAGAATCATTCAGGTTGGAAAGGACCCTTAAGATCATCAAGCCCAACTGTTAACCTAACGCTACCAAGTCACCACTAAACAACCATGCCCGTAAGCACTATGTCTGCACACCTTTTAAATACTTCCAGGGATGGTGACCCAACCACTGGGCAGCCTGTTCCAATGCTCGACATATCTTTCAGTGAAGAAATTTTTCCTAATATCCAATCTAAACCTCCCTGGAACAACTTGAGGCCATTTCCTCTCATCCTATCCTTTGTTACATGGGAGAAGAGACCAACATTCATCTTGCTACTGATAACTAAGCAAGGTACAAGAAGAGTTGACTATGGCTTAGTTGATGTACCTGCCCTGCTGAGTTGGAAGAAGATAATAGACCTAATGTTTGTTCTGCCTGTATACAAGGGACCACTGGGCTACAATCACATAACTTAGATGTTTAAACTAGATATAGGGGGCTTAGAGCCAGGACTTTGTAGGCTTGAAGGAGCTAGATCAGTGAAAAGAAAAAAATAAAGAATTTGTTAATGTGTAAATGTTGTAACCATGCCTCTAGAATGTATAAAATAGCTTGCTCTGTACATTCAAGGCTGGCTAGTATGTCCAGCATTAGCTGACTAGCTCCCAGCACTGTAATAAATACCTTGCTGCTTAAAGGCACATTGTCTATAAGCAGTTTCTTTATTCCGAGGTTTTTTGGCTTCATTTTGGCACCCCAGATGGGACCTCTTCGCCTGGTTGCAGAAACCCTGTTGGGGTTCGGGACCCCCTGAGGGCCCCCAGGTAAGTTTACTCGGAGGGGCTCCCTTTCCCTGCTTGGCTTCTAGCAAGGGTGAACAAGGACCTCTGCATATTGATACAAAAGGTATTTATACTTTTCTTGTCTTGTTTTATTCCCATAAGTCAAAAGAAGGGACGCTTTCTCAATGGGTAAGAAATGGAAAAGGATGCTTTTCCAGAAGGGTACTCCCTGAAACTGGTATTTGCTTGACTTGCTTGTATTTGTCTTGGTTCCTGAGGACTTAGTATTATCCCAGGTTTCTGTAGGTTCCTGTAAGACAGAGGGAGACACTTCCTTCTAGAAGTAGAACTACAGGTGCAATTTGTCTTGAATATACAGGACTAGTCCCCTATGTTTGTACCCCATGAATTAGAGTTTAAGCACTGTTATTGTGCTTGGAGTTTTGTATGTTAGTGTCATTGTTATTTTGTGTTATTTAGTTTGTTATTAGAAAGTGTATCGTGTACCCAGGACTGTTTTTTTCCTTTGCTTGAATCACTTAAAGAAACACCTGGCTGAAAGTGATGTATGGAAAGTGATTTTGAACAACTAGCTGGATAAGACCTAGAATTAAGGTTTGTCTGTTAAGATTGGATAGGATCCTGGATTTTTAGTGTATTCGTTGTAGTTAGAAGAAAATCAGTGGATTAGATTCCATTGTTGTTTGACTCATGCATATGTATTTTTATAGGCGAACTTAGTTAGATACCGATATTTTGTGTGGCTAGATTTACTTTGCAGTGTAAGGTGGCATTTTGTGGCTTTGTGTGGCTATACTGGCTTGTCGTAGAGGCCAGGTACATTTTGTGGTAAAGAGTGATATATTGTGGCTTTGTGTAGATATACTATGTTATAAAAACAAGAAGTAAGGAGACATTTAGTGAACCTTATGAGTTGCTTTTGAGTATTTTGGAAGAAGTCAAACTTGCAAAGACAGGCTTTTGAAAGAGATACTGTAAGAAAATGAGAAGCAAGACACAAGGGGGAAAAAATAAAAAAAAAAAGGACGTCTGACTAGATATACAATAATTATAGTAAACATCCAGACTCTGATAATGGGGGCCAAACCCTGTAAAGAAATGCCAAAACTCCTCTGGGATGCATATTAAAGCATTGGGAAGAGCTTGGAGGAATACCGGGGGTAACTTAAGTAAAAATACATTTCTGAAATATTGTCAGAATTGGTGGCCTCTCTCTGTTTTAGAGAGAAGTAGCCACCGGAAGGGCCCCTCAATTATAATACAATTTTACAGTTAATGTTATTTCTCAGGAGAGAAAAGAAATGGGATGAAGTAATGTATGCTATGTTTTTCACTTTCTGGAATAGACCAGAATGGCAAAGAAATTGTGGTATTAATATTTCTCCCCAGGACTCCCTTGTTTTGGCACTAGAAAAAGAACAGAAACATCATAAACTGATACAGGGCTGCTGCAGTGCCTGTTCGATAGGCCAGCATTGTCTTATTGGAAAAAGAGACAGTGATGAAGAAAGCATTACAGACCCCAAGGATTGCAGTCAGCTTATTTTAGAAGGAGAATGGAACCCAGAAGTCCAGAAAGATCTGGACCAGAGGTTAGAAGCCTGGCTAGATCTGAAGATGCAATAGATGCTGAGAGTGTAGCAGAGAGTATGGATGACACAGAAGAAGGTACTAGTGAAGGGGTGAGCAGCACATATCCCACCCAAAGCCAGGCTACAGGGCACAAGACCAAAAGTAAAACTGGGAGTAAAGCAAAAACTAAAACTGAGTCTGGTCATTTGGTTGCTCCTTTACATGAGGTCATAGGACCCACAGGAGACCCAATGAAAGTTAAAGTCCCCTTTTCAGCAGGAGATTTGAACAGCTGGAGAGAGGAAGTTAAAAGGTTTAGAAAAGACCCTATTAAAGTATCTAAGAGATTTGAATTAATTGTGAAGAACCAGGACGTTGATTGGTCAGATGTGGATCTTATGTTGTCAAAATTAACAGAGACAGAAAAATAACTCGTTATAAAAACTGCTAGAAAAAATGCAACAGGCATTTTACAGGGAACAGTGGATACACATTTTCTACTTGTGAACCCTAACTGGAATCCAAATGTTCCAGCTGATTATGAAAAGTTAACTAGATACAGGTTACTGGTACAACTGGGGTTAGAAAGTGCTATACCCAAAGCAGTGAATTGGGCTGCCTTATATGATGTTGTTATGGTTTGGGTTAGAACAGAATTAATTCTGTTCAGTGACTGTATTTTCTAAAAGGTATTCCATTACCATGTACATGATTATTTCGGTTACCTGCTAAGCTGGACCGTCCCTTTAAGAAATCTGAGATTCCTGAATCTTAAGGACACTGCTCCCCGCCCCCAAGGGGGAAGCCAGGGGAATTTTGGGAGTTTCTGCTGGACTTTTACCTGTGTTAAAACCACGAGGAGAGTGTGCTGAGACTCTCTCTCTCTCTGCTGGGACCTGGGTGTGTTGGAGGCTGCCTGCGCTGTCTGTGCTAGCTGAGACACACGTGAAGCTGCTTGGGCTGGGAGCTGCTACCGGGGACTGAGAGAAGCTGGGAGCTGGCATCGGGACGATTCAGTATTTTGGGTCCTGTATATGTTTATATTTGCTTCATTTATATTTGTTGTTATTATTAAAGCAGTTTTTAGTTTTTAACTTACAATCTAGAAATTTCTCCTTTAACTGCCGTGCATTGAGAGGTCCGGAAATAAGCCTCTCTAACCACCACAGATGTGAAGCAGGGATGAGATGAAACCCCAACAGCATTCCTGGATAGGCTTAGAGCTGCCATGAGAAAATACACGACCTTAGACCCATCAACAGATGCAGGTAAACAACAACTGGTAGATTTGTTAATGGGACAAAGTAACTCTGACATTAGAAAGAGACTGCAGAAAATTAAGGAACCTGATAATAAAGACTTAGAGACACTGATGGGGGAAGCTTGGAGAGTGTATAATAACAGATTAAAAAAAAAAGATAAACTGGCAAAGGTTGTAGTAGCTGCTATAACACAAA
>VWZX01003888.1:0-19767 GCA_013399015.1 Galbula dea
CAAACCAGGACATTCTAACCCAAACCAGGACAAATGGATATAGGCTATCAATTATATTAAATATGGACTAAAAATAAGTGTGTATGCCACCTGCCTGTTACTTGTACAAGTCTACAGGTTCCTTTTTAAAATATGATATATGGTGATTCTCACTGTTGATCTCTGACCACATCACCTATCATCATCACCTATCAAGGAAAAAAATCATTTTTTGTAGTTGTCTATAAAATACCTAAAAAAATAACACTAACATTTTTGCTCTGGTTTTTTTTTTTTTATTTGAACCACAGTGAAGTGGAGGGCTAACGAAGGCCCTTTCCCCTTGGGATTAGTGATATCACTTCACCACTTAGTGGTATCAGTGAGAAAATGAGGGTGAGACTGTGCAGAACTGCATTGAATTGAGTCACCTTTATTTGTGTATCTTTTACCTTACACACATAATATACACAATTTAAGATTACTCAGTTATCATTCATTGTCTAACATAGTAGATAGCAAAGACAAACAGAATCATAGAATCATTAAGGTTGGAAAAGACCTCTAAGATCATCAAGACCAACTGTCAACCTAACATCAAGATGTCAAATAAACTGTGTCTCAAAGTGCCACACCTACACATCTTCTAAATACCTCCAGGGGTGCTAAATCCACCACTTCACTGTGGGAGACAGTGTCAAAGGCTTTACTGAAGTCTAAGGCAGACAACATCCATAGCCTTTCCCTTATCTATTAGTCAGTTCATTTGGTCATAGAAACAGATCAGGTTGGTTAAGCAGGACTTGCCTTTTATGAACCCATGCTGGCTGGATGTAATTTTCTGTTTGTCCTGCACATGCTGTGTGATGGCACTCAGGATGATCTACTCCATAACCTTCCCCAGCACTGACGTCAGGCTGACAGACCTGTATTTCCCCAGATCCTCCTTCCTCCTTACACCATCTCCCTCAATACCCTTGGGTGGATCCCATCCAGCCTTACATGCTTGTGTCTAAGTGGTGTAGAGAGTTGCTGTTTTCTTCTCTATTACAGAAGGTTTATTCTTCTCCCCTTCACTGCCAAACCGCGCAACCAGTAGTGGATAATAATCAGAGGACCCTACCAGACTGGGGAGTTTCATGGTGATGCCTCTTACCCACGTCCTGGTGAGGCAGCAGACTTCCCTGTGGGATGGGTCCAGTCAACATATTGGGACCTTTGTTCCCTCGAAAAGGAGTCACCTATTCTTTTTTTTTTTCCTTTGCTGAGGCCGTCATAATGCGTGGATTTGAGTGACCCATCGTAGGCAACCCCCTGGAAGGACCTTCTTCTACATAGTCATTTGCCTGCTCTTCAAGTTCCAGAACCTATTCTGTAACAACACCTGGGAAGGTGAGTAACATCAGCATTAATCTGTTTACCAAGGCCCTGGTGAGGACACATACATCTGTGGAGCAGATCAATTGTCAGGCCATTGGGAAAAGGTTGAATCATTTACTACTTGGAACTGATTCTTGATGTTTCTGAACTGCTGTCTTCTCATATTCTGCTCTGCCTTGTTTGTTTTATACTTTTTCATATTGGTATTTTTCCCTTTGCATCCTGGAGCTGTGGACTACTACTATCTCAGCCACTGCACTCCATTTTGTATTTTTACTTTTCTTATCGTATATAGCTTTAGTTCACATACTTCCTTATTTCTTAATAGGAATTTTCTCAGTAAAACTGAGCCTTAGTCACAGAGCTAGCATGCACAAAGCTAATCCTGTGTCACACTCAGCTGAACCCTTAGGCTGTGGGTTACAAGAACAGCAGCATTCACAGCTGAAAAGATTAATCAATAGTAGTGGTGAGCCTGCTTTATATTCTGGCCATCCAGCTGAGCTCAATGCCTTATCTACTAGGCCACATTGCCTGCCTCCAGTAATGGCACGTACACAGAGTGGCACTGCCCAAACCACTGTGCTAAAGAATACTATAAAGATTGCAAAGTCATTATTCCACATTTGCTGTAATTTGGTTTGCAATATCACATAGTTTGCTGCCTCTTCTATCTATAAAGACTAACCATGTGATCACCCACTCCTTTAAAAAGGACTCCTGCATTACCGAGCTCTCATTTAAGGAGTTATTCAGTATTGTTGCCTTCCACTTACAGTGCCTTGTTGCACATTTTTAAAGACAATTATTAATTCCTTAAGGCATTCACAGAATCACAGAATGTTAGGACTTGGAAGAGAACTCGAAAGATCATCTAGTCCAACGCCCCTGCCACAACAGGATTCCCCAGACCAGGTCACACAGAAGCGCATCCAGACGGGTCTTGAATACCTCCGGAGAAGGAGAATCCACAACCTCCCTGGGCAGTCTGTTCCAGTGCTCTGGCACCTCAACTGGGAAAAAATTTCTACGTGTATTCACATGGAATCTCCTATGCTTCAGCTTACAGCCATTGCCTCTTGTCCTATCACTGGGCTTCACCGAGAAGAGCCTGACCCCATCCTCCTGACACCTACCCTTCACATACTTAAAAGCATAGATGAGGTCACCCGTTAGTCTCCTCTTCTCCAGCATAAACAGACTCAGCTCCCTCAACCTTTCCTCATAAGGAAGATGTTGCACTCCCTTCATCATCTTTGTGGCTCTGCACTGGACACTTTCCAGCAGCTTCCTATCCTTCTTAAAGTGAGGGAACCAAAACTGGACACAATATTCCAGATGCGGCCTCAGCAGGGTAGAGTAAAGGGGGAGAAGAACCTCTCTCGACCTACTAACCACACCCCTTCTAATCCCCTCCAGAATCCCATTGGCACTCCTGGCCACAAGAGCACACTGCTGGCTCATGGTCATNCCACCTTTCCAGGGATGGAGGTGAGGCTGATGGGTCTATAGTTACCCAGGTCCTCCTTCTTGCTTGTTTTGAAGACTGGAGTGAAATTTGCCTTCCTCCAATCCCCAGGCACTTCTCCTGTTCCCCAGGACTTACTAAAGATGATGGAGAGTGGCTTGGTAATGACTTCTGCCAGCTCCCTCATCACCCGTGGGTGCATCCCATCAGGTCCCATGGATTTATGGATGTCCATATGGCTTAGCTGCTCCCTAACCCAGTCCTCTTCAACAAAGGAAAACTCCTCCAGTATCCTAACATCATCTGGGGACTCAGGGGTCGCTATGAAGTAAATCTCTGCAGTTAACTACAAAGTTTGACCACAAATTTTGGCTGTGCAACTGCCTAGCAGTCTTGACTAGTATTTTTATGATGTTACTTTTTAAAAAATCCTTACTTATCCCAACCTACAAAAATCATATTGCTGTAATGCACCATTGTAGTTATGTCCATAGAAACCTAAGAATGAATACTGTTCTAGCAAAGTGACACGTATATTTTATTTTCTTTCCTATATGTAATGAGATATACAGATAAAAATAAGCTCAGAGAACAGAGGGCTATACTATATCAGTAGGAAATCAAATCCTCTGCTAGGAAACAGTCACATTAGGTCTGACTTTCCCATTTATAATAAAGTTTCCTTCCTCTGATTCATTTAATAATTTCAAAAGCAAGCTTTTTGGAGCACAGACTTCCAACTAATTGGTTCCAATTAATAATGGTATAATTTTGCAGTCTATTAATTAGTAATAAGAGGTTGTACTTTCTACAAATATGTTAATGATTTTTCATTTTATAGATTATAGAATCTTAACATTTGCAACACCTTCTTTTTCCAAAAGCATCATGAGCCAGATATTTTGCTTTCTATTTGAAGAAACTCCCTGTAGTTGCATGTAGCTTAAAAATAAGTATGCCTAAAGTTTATTAAGTAAGGACTATTGATTATTTTTTCCCTTGTGCAGCTCAAGTTCAGTGTTATTCATCTGCTGTACTGCATACATGAGATATTGTCTGATACAGGGTCCTGCTTTTATAATAAGAATTCTGCATTTTGGCATTCAGTGAGACTGTCTCAGATAACTTATGAACTCCTTTGCTCACAAATTAAGCAGATTCAGTTCTGGAAGAATCCACAGACAATTCTTTGTTTGTGACTGTGGGGCATGTCTTCCATGATGAAGTGATACTTTCCTAAACCTTCATCTTTCTGTAGATATTAAACATGGATAGTCTTTACTTTGCAGAAAAGGACCTCTCTTATTTATAATACTCATGCTTATTCATTTAACTATGAAGGCCAATTAGCTGGCTGAAGTGCTCAAATGGGTCACTAGTAAAATAGCCATTGCAGCAAGAATTTATCTACTCTCAGTGTAGATCTTTTTTCCCTTTTAATAAGATGAAAAAAACCCCAGTATCAGCTGTATTTTGCCTATGTCGTGTTCATTGTTTCAGGTTCAGCTTTCAATGGGGCAATTAAAGTTTTGCTTGCCAGAATATATTTTAAGGCAATTTAGTAGGAAGTGGGGAAAAAAGGTGGGGAAAGGGTGAGATTGGGAAAGTAGTAGAAACATAGCCACGGGTTTGGGTTAACTGAGCACAATCTTTACAGTGGAATCAAAGACTTTAACAATGAACAAATTCTTTTTATGTTGCAGGCCAGCAGAAGGCAAAATAGAAATATAATCCCACAACAAAATTAAACATGGAAATGAAGATTACCTGCTGATTTTCCTGGCATGAGCATTGTTAATGTATGTGCTTCCATAGAGCTAGGTTGAGGGGTTTGTCTGTTGTTTTGGGGGTTTTTTTACACTACTATATCCTACCTTGTCTTTAGTAAGTTATGTATTTTATAGACTTGAATTGTTTACCAACAACAGTATCCAGTGTGTTACCTTTTATCACTGAAGCAATTCTCTACTTAAAAGACACATGATGGCTTATAGTTTAGTACCTTCCTATGCCCTCTGCAGTCCTACAGATCAAATGAACCTAGGTTCATTTTATAGCAACCCATCAACATGGAACTGACCCAGAGCTGCTACCTAGCCCATTAGAATTTACACTTTCTTATCTGTCTTCACCTTGCAGTTATACAGTGAATTTGGAGGGATGAGTGAATAGTCTGCAAATTGGATACATAAAGTTTGTTAGGTAGCCAAATTTATCCAAGTATGTATAAGTAAATTACTACCTTTTAAGTTGGTTTATTTGTCTGAGACTTTCCATATCCATTCTGAGAATATATGCTCTCTTTAAAGCATTGTAAATCTAACTGTCCCCTAAATCACCTTGGAGACTTCTGTCAAACAGAATAGGATTAAAGCTATCAAGAGTATCCTAAAGTATATGTCTTTCTAAAAATCATAATACTGCTTTTATTTTATGTTTATAACAATGCAAAAGAATTATTGATTTATCCAAAGGCAGCAAAGAGACTTTCTAAAAGTATTGAAAGGAATTCTCAATTAGAATGATGAAGTGCTTAATGGCTGATACACTATGGCAGAAAGCAGCCCTCTATCATTACAATATATGCAACAGTCAGGCTTTTGCTAAAATGTATTTAGCTTTAGAATATACTATTTATAAAATAAACTTGACTTTCATTTGCCTCTTTCATTTTCTCTTCCTTTTTCTATTATCCTAAGATATTCTATAGCCATTTGTATTCAAAACAAAACTTAAGATTGTAAAGTGTTTCCTGCTAGATGAGTGCTTTAAAGAGTTCAGAGAACTGCATAACAAATGGCAGTGTATATCTGGTGAAAACTTGCTGGTTGCTTTCTCTAGCTAAGTTATATGATTTTGTAATCCTGGTACTTCATTAAGTAAATGTCTTCAATTTTAAGATGCAGTTGCTCCCTCTTTAATTTGGATACTTCTGTTACAGTGAAGATTTTTATGTTGCAGTTACTGAAAATAGCTTTAGGTATCTAGTTTCTGACCCATTATTTTAATGCTTTGAAGTATAGCCATAATAGAATCACTTCATCCACTGTTAAAACCCAGGAGTAAAGCTAAAAGTAAGCAATAGAATCTTCCAGGATCATTAATAGTGGTAAAGAGTGACTGGACTGAGAACATCTCAAGATACAACTGCAGAAGGAAATGGTATGGGAAAGAAAGCAAACAAGATGCAGCACTAGGAGAGCTAAGCTCTAGGGAAAGTTTGGTAATGGAGGTCAAAATTCCATTTCCACCAACACCACTAAATAGGATACTTAATATTGCTTGAACAAGAGTCTTTTCTATTGAGCTAGAGTGACTCAAAGACGAAAATGTCAGCTTGAGACTTTGAAAGCCAACTAGAGAATTTATCTATACAACTCCCAGTAACAGATTTTATGGTTAAGGCTGTTTAGGGGTTTTTTTAGGGGTTGATTTTTAGGGTGAGGTGGGGGTTTTTTTGTAAACTTCAAACAGCTTAGTCGCATCCATCTCAGTCCCACTTAATACCAAAGAAAAACATCAAAGCCATTCCCAGCTGCTTCTTCATAGCTTTAGAAGATAATAAAGTTCATAACCCCTCCCAGTATCTCCAGCTTGCTGAGTGCCACTCTTGACTAAAGAAGGAAGGAAACAGTTTAATAATATACATGCTAGAGTGTACTTAGCTATTCATAGCTCATAATGTCTTTCAGAGAAGACAGGATTGGTGGCCGAAAATGCTAGGCCAAATTCAAATTGTCTTCCTTCACTCCCATGAACTAAAGAACAACACATGTGCACATGTACACACATACAATTGTTGGGGAAGTGTGTCCTTCACCCTGGAAAAAAGCTGTATAAAATATTAGACCAAAAAATAGAAAATAGTTGCCCAAGGGACAAGTAATGCTTCCCAGTTTCAAAAAGCAAATCAGTTCGATGCCTTTAGGAGTGTAAAAACTCATCTGTCACATGGGCTCCCCCTTACTGATGGAAAGATGGGAAATAAGCTGAATGGCATCACAGCTGCACAAATACACAGAAACAAAGGTAGTTTTCTACACCAAAGACTTAACTCAGCATGTATTCAATCAAGATTCTATTCTTCTATCTTGGTAATTAGGCTTAAGATAAAATGTACTTTCTTCTTATATTTCTGTTCTTTTTTGTACAAATAAAAATGCTGTCCTTTGCTACACTTCCTCTGCAGTTCTTACTTAGTTTTACAAAGTTTAGTGAAAAAATTTATCATAGAATAAGTTACTCTATGTGGCATTTCATGGAAAAATCTTTGAGTGAAAGCTGAATGCCACTGTATTATTTTGTAAATTTTAGGTTCCATATTTGGGAAAAAAAAATCTCAGCTGAAATTAATTTTGACAAATCACACCAAAAGGAATCTAAACAAAACAAACGCCTCCCACTACAAGTACAGAAGTCAAGTTTCTGAAGGCAGAAGCTGCTGCTGTAGAGCACATCTAAGCAACAACAGGATGGATTCCCACCTCTGTGCCAGTGCATCGATGTTGCTGTTGTCTCACTTTTGCACAGCAGTGTCACCACTCCTCACCCTCAATATTACAATTTCATGTCCATGATCCTCTTTACCTATTCTTCTTCTAGAAAGCAGGTACTGATCCTGTTTCTGCTTACATTCAATCCCCCAGTACTCTACCCAGATTCTCCCATTTCATCATCTCTCTCATTGCTATGTCACATTAGCTTAATTTTGCCTCTATATTCAGAATGGAAAGTAGAAGCCTTCTGCAAGGAAATGAAGCTGGGGAACAAGTTATGTACGTACAGCAGCAATTTACCATCAAATATCA
This sequence comes from Galbula dea, assembly GCA_013399015.1. NCBI lineage: Eukaryota > Metazoa > Chordata > Aves > Piciformes > Galbulidae > Galbula > Galbula dea. Next base: position 7,636 of record VWZX01003888.1, read on the forward strand.
TCAGTTGTGTGTAAAGTTTATCTTACAGACCAAATGAGAGCTTCCTTACAGAAGATGCTATTGCTATCCATTTAAAATGACCTCATTCCCTCATTGGTACAGTGGGGGTGCAGGTGAACAAAACCAACATGACTTACCCAAGCCCAGAGGAGGTACCACTAAAAGCCATAGTATTTTCAGTGGGCTTCAGTGAGCCAGCAAGGGTTTAGATATTCATGGAAAAAAAGAGCTCTCAGACACATGGAAATATCCTGGAAAAATCTCCTTAACGGTAATAATCAGCCAGTCTGCAGCAATAGAGGCTCCTGTTCATCAAGATGCATAGCCAAAAGCTTGACCATAAACAGGCAAGTTGCATCTTTTTTGATGTGATGTAAAATCTAGTTCTATAGTGCTAGAAACATCAAGTTCCAGGTAGGGGTAACATGTTAACATCCTAGTCATAAATTACGTTGGAAGTGCAGAGAGAAATGGAATACTCTGTTGGAGTAAGTGTTTGTTGAGGAGTAGTATGCTTCACAACTGTGTTACAGGAGATTATTTTAGCTGCACAGAGAAAGTAGGACTTACAAGCTAAACAGTCATGAAACCTTTGTGAGTGGACATGGTGTATTCTGCTACAGCCTTTACCAGTGGAACCCAGCAGCAATGGTTGCCAGATGACATCCATGATCCCTTAAAACAGAATCAGTAGGCAGAAGACCCATTTCTTGGGCTGTTTCCATTTTGTTGGTGGGTTTTTTATTTCCTAATAGTAGAATTTCCACTTCAGCCAGATGGCTAGGGTCTCTAAATGCTCTTAAAATTTGCATATAAACTAAGTGTAACTAAAAGGTATCTGAGATCAAAATGCCTTCCAATGCCATTGATTCAAAAACAAGACTGCCCCCTCCAGCTCCCCAATCTGTATTTTTTTGCTATTTCCATTATGTTAATTTCAAATGATTTTAACAAAGAATGTTTAATTTTTAGCCTAGTGCAAACCATTCACTGTGAAACAATGAAAGCACCACACATATCCAATAGCACAACTTAGTTATAAAGGAATAGTCTCCATATCTTATTTCTATAGACTTAGAGAAAAGAGAGAATTTTAAGTGTATTGTTATATAACACTGAACTTTTGATTTCTTGGGCACCCTTTGTTTTTCCTGTGGAATGTATTTCCTTTAAGATAATGATATTAGCACAAGAAAGTAATCTAGTAACGGAAAGAGAAGGACAACTGTCCTTATTTTTAGGGACAAAACCAACAAATGAGGTTGTCCAAATTTCCCAAAGATCTGTTTTTCATTTGCTTATGCCATTATGAACTTTGAAGTAATTTTAGACTGGATGTTTTCATGCCCCAAATTTCTATGTCAAGTTATCTGTGTGTGCACATACAAGGAATGCTTCAGCCCAAAAAAGATCAGAGTAAAACAGCTGGTCTTGACAAACTGACCAAAACCAAAGAGTTGTCTGTTTAAAGCTTACAAACTTTATGCTTTGTTGCAGAGTTGCAAAGCTTATTTTGCATATTCTTTTCACTTACTCTGAGAACATTTGATCAGATTTAAGTGAATTTCTCTTAATCACATTTTACCCATTAACAATGTGTTATAGACTACTGCAGAAAGAGTCAGAAGCTCCATCTACTTGCTGTAGCTGTTACTGGGGAGAAAAAAAAAAAAAACACAAAACAAACAAAAAACCCCCAACAAACAAACAAAAATCCTTGCATATGATCATTAGAATCCTGATGGACTAGGTGAGCTTAATTATCTGTAAATTGCAGCTGCAGCAGTCAAGTTTTTCGTATGAATTTTGATTTCTGTACTGCTCTAGACCATGCTGTGTGCAGTATTTGCAGTGTCTCCATCTAAACAACATCAAAAAGCAGATAGTTACCTTCATTAGCTGTAAACACACATAGCATATCAGAGCTGAAAAAATGGGGGAACAAGGATCCTGTGTCTGAATCTATGGAAAGTACTAATGCAGAAGAAGACCCAATACACATTATGAATGGCACTGACTCAGGCCAAAATAGATGACAGAGAATAATATATGATCCTGTAATGATGCATAGACACCCATAAAAACTTGTGGCATTTACATCCATTAAAATAGGATTTGGAGTGTTTTTCTTCAATTTCAGTATCATTTTTCATGTTTCTCCTTTTCCTAACCTAGGAATATTTTTTGTTTGTGCAAGTAACCACATGAAAAAGACAACTAAATGAGTTAGTGACTGTGACAGTAGGTATGACTGAATTATATTCTCTACTTAAAGTAGTGATTCAGTCCTTTTGTTAGACTGTCTCCCTGAAATGTTCAGTTTTCACTTTCAGGGCCAGAATGAGTTTGTAAAATTAGCAACTGTATCTTTTGACTAATTTTAGAAAAAGGTTCTTTCTCAAGGTTTCATCTTCCCTTCACTGATATTAACAACCACAAATTTCAATTTTATTGGAAATCTTATGTTCAAGTTTAATTGATGACTTTATAATTAAGCTAAGCTGTTAATTTATTGGTCATCTAATTGTAATGCTATAAGGAGGCTCAGTGATTGTATTAAAAAGGAGACTGAAAGGACACTCAGCTACTCACAAGCTTTTTCTACTCATAATTTGCATCAATAGGTTTGTTTGTTATGATATTGGCAGTAATATGGCAGAGATGGGAGGCAAGTGCCAAGAACTCTTGTCAATAATTTGCTTCTCCTAAATATATTTAATCTTGTAATAAAAAAGGTTGGTTGGTTGATTTTGAGGATTTAAGGATGCTATTTCATTAGAAATAACACAGGTTAACATTTTCTTGGGATTTAATTTATTATTAAATTAAATCATATTTATTTAAAATACATTTTAAACTTTATTTCTGAAATTCAAAGTTTGGTATGAAATATAACTTCCCACAGAAGTATTATATTCACATAGAATTAAGGTTGATAACATATGAGGAACATAATTTAAAGAGTAATTTTCTCATAGTCAAGTTATATTTATTCTGGGAATCCAGATTTATGCTTAAATTTCAAAGTCCATGAACCCCAGAAAAAAATCTTACTCAAAATCTGTGTGAAAAGTACAGAAATTAAAGGGGTTTGCATATCCTAATGATGTACATCTGCAGTAAGATTTCCTTCAATCCATTCCTCACATGATTTTATCTATTTTAACTATAAATTTTCCAGGTTAATATGTTCAGTTCAGGCCTAATTGACATATTAAACTACTATCTTTCATCTTAATATTAGTTTTAATGTGGATTGAGCTAAATTGCAACATATTTTTAAGATTTTAATAAGTAAAAAATAGATGCTTTTACAATCTCACAAACTTCCACAATATGAACAATGAGGTTAAGATTCATCAAGCAAGCATTACACAAAAAAATACTTGCAGAGTTTGATAAGTCTTATGTGCATCTTACTACTTATAGTCCTTTTTCATGTCTTTCTTTTCACTCTGTTTGGAATTGCTCATCTCATTTTCTTTTAGACATTTTAAACAACTCAGTAAACAAAATATCATAACATCTGGATAACATAAGATTGAAAAAACAACAGATTTATGTCTGAAATAAGTAACTACAGAGTGTGAAGACAATTCTGCTTCTCCCAGGAGTATTCACAACATTAATTAGGGAAAAGCTAACTTTTAATATCAACATGATTTTAAGCTTTTTAATATTTTATTGGTAAGTGTTTCTTACCTAGAATTTTTACACAAAGATTATTTATACTACAAGTAGGAGTGTTATTTTAATTTGGCTCTTCCTACATTATTTGCACAACTGCCAGAGCAGCTGAACCATTCTGAATGGAAAACAGGAAAAAAGTCAAAACCTGTCAAAAATCAAATGCCATAACAACAAGGAAAGACAAAGTTCTTCAGTTAGAAAGACTAAGAAATTACTAAGCAAACAAAATGAACAGAGCCTTAGATTTCTACCAGTTTATAAGATAGATAAAGATACAGCTTTAAAACAGCAACAATCTTGATGTTCTGCACATCACGAACTACAGCAGACCACACACAGAGCCCCAAGAAGCCTCTCAGTGTTAGTTTTAGTCATCATATATCAAAAACTGCCATCTGTCTTAAACTGCATGCATTCTCTCATTTGGTAAAATCAAACCATGGCAGCAAAATGTTAGCTCCAAGGTCTCCTCTTCATTGCTTTGCACAGCCTCTGCCCAAGAACTGTTAATCTCAATAGAAAAGTATAAGACCAAATAAATAAATTGCCATGCTTTGACAGTTCCTAGTCACACATGAGAGGAAAAAAACTGTATTTTTCAGCTACAACATGGAAAACTATCTAAATGAACTACCCTTATGCCCTTCATCTGTTATGTAAGGCCAGAGACAGTATATATTCCTTCCTCTTAATCCAAGTTAATTGACTCCAGGTGCCTCTCTGCAGGAGTGGTGCTGGGAAGAATCACTGATTTAAGGGTTTTGACAGGTCCTATGTAGTACCACAGCATTCAAATGTATTAGTATTAACAGCTTATTCTTCAAATTTTTTTTTGCCAGCTGAAACACTGAAAGACACAGGTTACACTTTTGAGAGTGAAAATGGAGCAACTGGGTTTTTTTGGGGAAATAATATAAGATGAGCTAAAGAGGTTAAATTTCAACTGGAACCTGCTTGTGGTATCCTAAGGCTGTGGGTATGGGAGAATTACCTGTGTGTTGGAGGGAGAAATAAGACACAGGAAGTAAATCCATCTACAGCTATTCAGTGCATTCATGCTTCTGGTTACTCCATTCTTGTTTTACCACATATACAAGGTTTTAGAGGAGGAGTGCAGGCTGACTTTAGGTTACAATTAGGTAATAGTGAGCAGCAATGCTTCAAAAGGGACTTAGGACTTCCTTTGTAATTTATACAGTAATTCAGAAGTTCAGGTTCTATGGAAAGCACTTCTGAATGCATAAGCAGGAATTGCTAACGTAAATCATGCATATATTTTTATATATATGTTCATATATATGACAATTTAAATCACATTGAGACACAAAATGATAAAAATTGACCACACATATTTTTAAAACTGGCATTCAGAATTCAAAACCCAGTGGAAACAGTGCAGTACTATTGCCTACACAGCAAAAACAGGGGAAAAAAATTGCAACATCATTTCTAGTCTAAAAGAAAATAATTTTAATTGAGATATAAACTCAGAACTGATTTTGAGACTGTCTAGACCATACATAGAAACATTTTTGGCCACTATTTGTAGTTTCAGACTGCAGTTTTGCTGATAGTCCAAAGCTCTGGAGTTCCATGACTGCCAAAACACCTCCTTCCATACAAAATTTACTTCACTTTATTTTAAACAGATGGAGATTTGAAAAAAAAAACCCAACAATTATCACTCATAACCATGGCTGGCATAGAACAGATTGGGGTAACATGGCCAGATGATTTTGCTACTTAGAGATGATGATGTTTTTATTCCTGACTGAAGTTCAAGTAATCCATTTAAACTTTAAAAAGTGAGCAAATTTTGCAAGCCAAACAAGTGCAAGCATCTCTCCACAAGCCTCAGGGCTGTGGCACATTGTTCCCACATCTCATTTATAACTATAACAAACCCAAATAATCAAGGAAAAAAAACAACAAAAAGAGTAAATAAATAAATCACCCCAAAACAAAAAAGCAAACAGACAACAATAAATTGAGAATTTTTAGCTTCTACAGTTGTCCACAGCAAAGCATACAATAGACTCCATAGTGATTCATTTTGGATGTATTGAAATGATACATCTATATCTGTTTTGCAGCAGAAGCTCTCCCTAAGACAACTAAAGCAGAGTGGTAAATACAAGCAGAATATTGAGGTTTGGTCATTTCTTAGGCTTTAAGCTCTCCTCCAGCCTACAGTCACCTTCCATAGTAAAAAAAAAAGTCTTCTCAAATTTCTTCTGTTATATTTTAGAATAAAGAAATCATGAAGGAGAACTTTAGAATTTTGAAACTAGCCTTGAGAACATGTCTTAAGAAAATATTCAAAATATATTGTGAAAAGCCAAAAATATATCATTCTCATGGGGAATTTCAGGAAAATACCTGCTATATAGTCTGCTAACAGAAATCTGGGAAGCTAACCTTCAAAAAAAAATTTACCCTTTTTCCCATGTCACTATGCCATGCTACAACATGAAGAGTAAAGAACAGTAAAGCAATCCCAGTCTCCCTAGAGCAGGTCCCAAAATCTTTCAGTTACAAACCCCTGACTGAGCCCAACAGATAATTTGTTATTTAAAAGGGAAAGAATAAACTGTATTTTACAGCAGGAGAGCAACCTAATCAAAGAGGTGTTGGATGGTGATAATGAGACTTTGCCAGGAATTGTGGAGATTGGTTTATTACCTACTTATGTTATTTGAGTTCAGATCCTATTTATAAATTCGGGCACATTCTCTGCTAGGTCATTCCAATTACTTGGTACATAATTCAGCTTCTGAATCAATTCTATCAGGATGAAGATGATGCACTTGATGTGATCCTATTTGCTGAACAATGCTGGATAGAAGCCTCCTTAATAAAAGAACCAGAAAAAAAGTTGAGTAGATAAGACAAAGTGGAAAGTCTCTGTACAAATGCTGGTCTGTTTTCTGTGGCAGGATGAGTCACAGCCTAGCATTCACATGGTGAACTGTTACTTACAGATGGAACTGTCAAAATTAGATTTGCATTATACAGGATGACAAATATAGTCCTCACAGGAGAAATTTCTCAGCACAACGAAACCTAATCTCTCTAATTTCAACATTGGTGTTTGTACTTTTATAAACAGATCAAGAAGACTCAAAGACAAACAATTCACACCCTGTTCATTTGTGTCTTCAACTTCTTTCTAATTACTTCTTTCATAAGGGTTTCACATCTTATCACTATCTTTGCCAGCCATGACCAAATAGCAAGGGAGATGGGGAAGAGACAGAAATGTCTGTAACTTAAAATGTTTCTCCCTCTTATGCACAGCTGGTTTCTTCTATTTCTGTTCTGTACTACAGTGGTGCCCAGCTGGTGGAACATGGCAAGGAGTACAAACAGGATCTGCCAGACCTATACCAGCTCTGGGGTTTTGTCTTCTGTGAGTTCTTGCATGTCTATGGATCCTCCTGTGCCTTTGGAAGATGTGACTAAAGGGACTGTATTGTAGATGTCTTTTGATATATTCTTTAATAGTTTTGTTATGGAATCAGATTTCTCTGTGACTCTTTGCTTATCCCTCAACAAATGTCTTGGTTTACCAAGAGTCACATAACTTTCTGTTGAGAGGGGGTTGGTTGGTTGTTCTACTGCCTGCTTACATTGCAACAAGATATCCTATCCCAGCCAGGCATTCATCCACAACAATTTTAACCTTTAGCACCCTCAACCTTTAGGGCTGTGGCCTTCTTTGAGTGTGGTGAGACAATAACTGACTACTAGCCTATAAGACTCTTTACCTTATAAAACTGACAACTGGGGACATAAACTATCAATTTATTTAGAAAATGTATTATTTTAGTATAGCTTCATTTATAAACTGCCACTCTTCACCTAGTATACCACTTTTTCAGAGAAAATGCAAAAATCTTTCTTAAAGAATGTCGTGAAGATTCTCGTTTGAGATATAAGAATTTAATGTAAAATGCATATGTACTTACAGTATCAAATGTTCTTGAACTCTGTAGAAAAGCCCATGTTTTTCACTGTGGTAATCCACATGGAGGAAGAAATAGGCTATAAGGAGTCTAGAAGGAGAGAAAAGGAGAGAAGATGGAAAGGAAAGGAAAGGAAAGGAGAGAAGATGGAAAGGAAAGGAAAGGAAAGGAGAGAAGATGGAAAGGAAAGGAAAGGAGAGAAGATGGAAAGGAAAGGAAAGGAGAGAAGATGGAAAGGAAAGGAAAGGAGAGAAGATGGAAAGGAGAGGAAAGGAGAGAAGATGGAAAGGAGAGGAAAGGAGAGAAGATGGAAAGGAGAGGAAAGGGATCCCACAAAAACCCCAAACAAACACCACAGAGATTCCATTGGAGCAGCAATCAAGACAATTGCCAAGATATGATAATATCTGTAATGACAGTGGCAAAGGATTTGCTTTCTTCTTTGGTCACATCCCTTAAAATTACTGATGACCTGAAACATCTTTCTTGCCATAGCTTAATATCCAGTCAAGTTTACAAACTTCTGAAGAGTGTCATACTATTTTAACAAAGTTTGATGTTTCTATAAAAATTTTGGTATTATTATCTATATTAATAGATAAAGTAATACATGATGTGTTTGCATTGGTGTTCCACTATAGTGTATTACATTTTCCAATCAAGAACAAATCCTGTTTTTCAACAACTGCAAGAACACACACAAGTACAATTTATGAATTCTGGCCAATAATGAAGTCATTATACTGCTAACTGTTTCAGTGGTAAGTCAGTCTTTGATCCAAGTCCTAATATATAACCCACCAAATCCAGAAGAAGAAACAGATCAGAGGAAGTCAGTCTCTGCACTATTTGTGCACTAAAAAGTTATTTCAAGCTGAGGAGAGCCAGGTTTGATTAAAATGGGGGTCAGTGGCCAAGAAGAGTGAAAACATCCCCAAAACAAAGTAACCATTTGGATCTAGCAGCCTTTAGCAGTACCTGAATTTGGCCCCTATTGAACAATTTGCTGTCAATATTAGTACCTGTTAGAAACAATATCAGAGGAATCATTAATTTTCTTCTGTGAATATCACAGAGTCACAGAATGTCAGGGGTTGGAAGGGACCTCGAAAGATCATCTAGTCCAACCCCCCTGCCACAGCAGGATATATCTGCATATATCTGCATATATCTGAAATCTGGTTTCAAGCCTATAGTTTCTCTGAGATAGGAAGAGTGGAAGTTGTCTAATGTATATTTGTATATTTCAGGAGGAATCACTTTCTTGCAGCTGAGAACTCTTAGCTGAAGAAACAAGTGTTCTCTTCAGAACTAGTTGCAGCCTTTCTTCTTCAACCCACAGTCTTTCTTATCATAACCTTTCTTACATGTCTCCTCCCCAGCTTTCTGATGGAATTTTAAAGAAAACATATATAGCTCACAAACTCCAGATGGATAGGTAGCAAATTCCTTTGTGAGTCTTACATCACCAATACAAAGTCTAAATTTGCTGTTAGGGCTTCATATCTAGATGTCCTGTTGCTAGTGGCTTCAGAGCACTATCCAGCCAGAGCATCATGCTTCTTAGCTTAGTTACCATCTGATTTCCACACAGCAGCATTTCTGAGCACGTGCATCTTAAGAACATCTATGATAATGAGAAATAAGCATAACATTCCAGAAAAATAAAAGGTTGAAAGTCAGGGAAATCAGACTGAAACTGATGGAGTACAGACTCACTCTTATATCCAGAAAGAAAGAAGATTTCACTGTGACCAGTAGAGGCATGGAATCATAGAAAAGACCTCTAAGATCATTGAATCCAACTGTTAACCTAGCGCTGCCAAGTGCACCACTAGACCACGTCCCCAAGCACCATGTCTACAGGTCTTTTAAACACCTCTAGGGATGGTGACTCAACATCTTCCCCAGGCAGCTTGTTCCAGTTCTTGACTAACAAGATTCAACCTAAACCTCCCCTGGTGCAATTTAAGACCATTTGCTCTCATCTTCTCACTTGTTACTTGGTAAAAGACACCAACCCCCACCTCACTACAACCTCCTTTCAGGTAATTGCAGAGAATGAGAAGGTCTCCCCTAAGCCTCCTCTTTTACAGGCTAAACAAACCCCATTCCCCCAGCTCATTCTCATCAGACCTGTGCTCCAGACCCTTCACCAGCTTTGTTGTTCTTCTCTGGACATGCTCCAGTAACTCAATGTCCTTCTTGTAGTGAGGGGCACAAAACCACAGTTATTTGAGGTGTGGGCTCACCAGTGCCAAGTACAGAGGGACAATCATTTCCCTAGTCCTGCTGGCCACTCTATTTCTGATATAAGCCAGGATGCTGTTGGCCTTTTTGGCCACTTGTGCACACTGCTGGCTCATATTCAGCCATCTCCAGGTCCTTTTCCACTGCACATTTCTAGCCACTCTGCCCCAAGCCTGTAACATTGCATGAGGTTGTTGTGACTCAAGTGCAGGACTTGGCCTTGTTGAACCTCATCCTGTTGGCCTCAGCCTATTGATCCAGCCTGTCCAAATCCCTCTACAGTGCCTTTCTACCCTCCAGCAGATCAACACTCTGATCCAACTTGGTGTTACCTGCAAATTTACTGAGGGTGCACTCAATCTCCTCATCCAGATCATTTATAAAGATATTAAAGGGAACTGGCCCAAATACCAAGCCCTGGGCAACACCACTTGTGTGACAGTACTTAATGCTGTCTTCATTGGCTCTTGCTCAGCATGAGTTCACTTTTCAGATGGCACCTCTGTTTCTGTGGGAGTGTGTGTGAACTTCAGTACTGGTATTTGTAGAAACAAACAAATGTTTGCGTGTCAAGTCAGTTATAATATCCATAATAGCTAGTCACACTAACGTGTGCTTGTGTGAGATAAACAGATGGCATCACATTTTCCCACCTGATGCAAACACTTTTTAAAAGCTTTTACAAATATTGCTTAAGGAGAGTTAACAGTGTCAAATGCAAACATATTTAGCACCTTCCTTCAGCTCTAATTCAAGGTATGGGTTCATTTGGTCTTTCTCTATCCATACCCATGTGCCTTGAGACATATATTTTCCCTGACATATGATGCTTGAATGTAATTGGGCAGTCATCTAGTTAAAAAGACTTTTGCCATTGATGTAACTGGTTAGATTGCCTACATTGCCTCTAGTATTTGTTTTTTGGGCAATGTATTTGAAGAAGCCCTTCCTATTGTCCTTGACCTCCCTTGCAAGGTTTAATTCCAGAGAGGCCTTAGCTTTCCTAGTTGCCTCCCTTCAACCTCTGACAACAGCCTTGTACTCTTCCCATGTGGCCAGTACCTCCTTCCATGATCTGCAGACTCTCTTCTTCCACTTGAGTTTGCCCAGTAGTTCCCTACTTAACCATGTGGGTCTCCTGGCTCCTTTACTCGATTTTCTACGTGTTAGGACACTCTGATCTTGAGCTTGGAAGAAGTGGTCCTTGAAGGTTAATCAACTTTCTTGGGCCCCTTTATCTTCCAGTACCCTGTCCCATGAGATTTCCCCTAGCAATTTCAGGAAAAGATCAAAGTTGGCCCTGCTGAATTCCAAGGTTGTGATCTGACTAGGTATTCTGTTCCCACCACGCAAGATCTTGAACCTTACCATCTCATGATTGCTGCAGCCAAGGTTGCTCTCAACCTCCACCTCTCCAAACAGACCTTCCTTGTTAGTGAGTATCAGGTCCAGCAGTGCTCCCCTCCTTCTTAGCTCATTTAGCATTTGCATCAAGAGGTTATCTTCAATGTATTGAAGGAACTTCCTGGACTGTGAATGGCTGGCTAAGTAGGCCTTCCAGCAAATATCTGGGTAGTTAAAATCCTCCATAAGAACCAGGGCCTGTGATTGTGAGGCTACTGCCAGCTGCCTGTAGAAAACCTCATCAACTTCCTCATCCTGATCAGCTGGCCTGTAATAGACACCCACAACAGTATCACCTGTGCTAGCCTGCCCCTTATTAAGCACACAAATCCACTGGTTTTGTCATATCTCCAAGAAGACAAACAATTCCAATTTAGGAAGAAGGAAGAGCAACTGGGAGACTATACCACTGAAGGTCATTCTCATTTTTCAAAACAACTCTAACACTGTTATATGTAAAACTTCAGGGAAAAAAAATGAACCATGTTCCATGAAAAAAACCAAGATTTTTACAAGTGTTCTTAACTTTCATTAGTATAAAACCAAAGCATATTTTTATTTCTCTCATAGGGTCTCTCTCAATTTCTACTGCTTCTTCCCAACAAGCAGAACAGGAGCTACAGCTTTGTCTCATGCATTACAAGAGAGAATATGAAGGGGCCTCTCATCTTCGTATCTCAAGTCTGGGAAATCTTTCCAAATTTGGTCAAGAGAACTATCATTTTTCTACAGAGCATTCTGGCTTTGACAGCTAAAGTTTTCATCATTTTTTCTTTCTGATTTTGTTTGTAATCCACTTTGGATATTACAGAGACCACTGCAG
>VWZX01003892.1:630-12083 GCA_013399015.1 Galbula dea
CTCTCTGGGGAGGGACCTGGCTCCATTCACCCCCATCATTTGGGTCATTCTTTTACAGGCAGCAAGAGGGAGTGGGACCCCGTACTTCTCATGCTCCCCCCACCTGCTGCCTTTCTGTCAGGAATGGCAGAGCCTGGCTCCATCATTTTCTACACGTTGGGATGCTCTGATCTTGAGCTTGGAAGAAGTGGTGCTTGAATGTTAACCAACTCTCTTGGGCCCCTTTACCTTCTAGTACCCTGTCCCATAAGATTTCCCCTAGCAATTCCGTGAAAAGATCAAAGTTGGCCCTACTGAAGTCAAGTCAACTAGGTCATGAAAAAAAAGCTCTATGTATTTGACTGCCAGTTTCTCGATTTAATTCTGTTATAGCCCTCTCTGAATATGTGGCACAAAATTTAGCCCTCACATAGTCACCCGTTTTCTGGCAAGTTTGTGTCAAGTTTTCTATACTAGATTGACTTTTCTCTATACCAAAAGACCAAAAATGAGACCAAGGGACAGTCTCATGTTTTTTTAATTAGGTTCCCTTTTAAGTGTTGCTTACCTTCCTGGCAGTGAGTTGAAGCTAACTCTTGCACCTGCTGAGGTAAATCTGCTGTTTTTAAAAAGCTCATTTTTGCTTTATTGTATTTAAGCATTTATTTCTTAATGGCTGTCTTCTTTTTCTTTTTCTTTTTTTTTTTAAAGACATGCCAAAATGCTTAAATGTATCAGCATCCTGTGAAATCATGAGACACATTGAGAAACAGAGAACTTGTTGCAGGATCATTTAAATGACAGTCTTACTCTTTTCCACTTTATCCTACCTGACAGCAGCAGGAGAGTGCCTTCCATTAAGCTTCACAGATCTGTGAATTGTGGAAAGTAATTTTGTGGTTAAGAATTAAATGGCAACATTGACATAACAGATGTGTCTTCACTGCTTCCATAAGGGCCTTTGCTAGCACAAGGACCATTGGCACGTACATATACCTGCTAGTCTCCCTAAGTGGTGCCTTTACGTTACATCAGAAGAAGAAAAAGTGTACATGATCAGGCAACTAAGTTTTTTGTTTAGTGTTGCTCTGCACTTTGCTATTTCATGTCATCAGTCTCTCTCTCCCATTCAAAATTTATTTTTCAAACAGTTTTAGTGACCTTAAATGTGAGATGAAATGTTTCTTCCCCTGGGATCTGTATGTGAGATGTATTGACTCTTAAAGGGAATCTTCGCTCAGAGAATTCCCTGAGAGCCTTACTTTCACCATATTTCAAATAAATAAATGCTTTCTTTATCCTTTTACACACAGTACACTGTTTTGGATTTTGTCCATTGTCAGCCCTTCTTGGTTTTTAGCTAGGAGAGCAAAGCAGAGAAGACAAAGGTAGAAGTGCTGTGTTGGTCCCACTGTAACACTGCTTGCAAACATTAGAAGAAAGTTTTCCCTAAATTAGATTTTTAATTAACTCCACAAATTGTTCGTTCAGAATACATAACCTGCCTGAACAAACCAAATAGTTGTATGCATAAAAGAATTGAGAAATGGTGATTTGTGTTTCTGTTTAGCTTCTGCTTAGCGAAGAGCAGAAATGTCTCCATCTGAAGTTAATTTATTAACATTAGTTACCATGAGCTTCTTGTAGTGACTCTGCTTCCAGCAGAAACAGCAGTGTCTGGGCATACACAAAACCTGCTAGATAGAGGACCAAAATATGGCCAGATCAGCAAAGAAAGATCTTCAGCTGCAGTAAAAATAGAAAACTTGAATCTTACTTTTTCTTGTGCCCTGAGGTGGTGGAGAATCTTCCTGATACTGCTATAGTTGTCAAAGGCAAAGCAGCAGCAGGCAGATTCTTTCCCTCCAGATTTTGTGATGCCCAAAATCACTCTAGAGCAGACAAGCAGGCAGCTGTGTTACTTTTATATGGTCTACATTTCATCTCACAGAATAGAGACAGGAAAGCTTTTGAGGATCTTCCCTTTCTAAATATTTTTTCCCAAGTTTTGCTGCCTAGGCTGCCTGTAGTATTCTGTGGTCCAGGCAAATTTGGTCTGCTTCTGCAAACGTGCTCATTTTCAGTGTAAGCTCTGTGGCTTCCTGTCTCTAATTTATTCATTTGAGTTATTACTGTAATGTGCTGTTATAATTCTAAAAGCTCTAAGATGAGAATGTAACAAGAACAGCACGTGTTTTTATGGTGTTATTGTCCACAGCTTAACTTAAATTCTGCACAGTTTTGACATACCAAGCTTCTAAAAACTGATTGTGATATCCTTACATCATAAGAGTACATGGCAGGCTCTCCACTTGCTCTTAAGCATATACATTTCCATATGCTTTTAAGTATATATAATGAATAAAGTTACTTTACAAGTACATTAGGGCAGATTTTTTTTTTAATGACTTTGACTTTGAGGAGTTAAAAGGGGCATCTTAAGTGCCATGATTTAAAAATCAGTTTTGACTTCTTGACTGCCAGATAAAAAACTGTAACTGTTCGAGGAGAATCTGAACAGGTGAGGTTTGCAGATACAGCCATGGACTACTAAGATTTGCTAGTGTAGTTTCTTTGTAGCAGACCATGAAAGCAACTCTCCATTTCCACCAACAGAAGATTCTGTATCTTCAACTGATCCAATTCTTTAGGCTGAACTCTTCCTCCATATCTAAAAGTTAATAAAAGATTGTTCTTTCTTTATTAAGATCTGTGTATCACACAGCTGTGATCAGTTGATCTGAGAGTGGAATTATCCTAAGGATCTCTCTCCTAAGCTTACCCTGATCACAACTCCTCTCTCAGTGCTTTGTATTTACTCCTTCTAATTTCAGTGTGTAGGGCGATGCTTACAATTGGTCCTTGCTGGTATCTGGTTGTGGGTCCAGAAACAAAACATCTAATAATAAGAAAGGCATGTCTTTCCTTCAGAAGACTTGTAATTTTGGTCTGCAGGAGCTCATTATTTATGAATTCTGGTTTTCCATTAAAATTAACTGAAATTGGTACTGTCTTACCAGAATGCTGGCAGACATGATCTTAACCTCTTTACCATAACAAAGAAAAGCTTGAATGCTTTGGTTATTTTTTTTTAAAGGTGTATGACCGTTGATGCTTTTCTCAGTGATTTTTAAAATCTACATACACACTGTATGTTTGTGATCAGTTCTGTGTACTTTGTTTCATGTATTTAAGTATAGCTGCAGACTTGACAAATTGTGGATATAGATTATTGACAGCTAATTCCAGTGACTTATTTAGAAGGAAAAAAAAAAAGAATGTCACTTTTATTTTTCTATATGGTGGCCAAATAATATCAAGTTATGAACTTTATGAACACAGATTTATTTGGGGTAAAACAGAAAAAGCAAATGATTACTTGCTTCTCTGGATTCTAGCAATTATTCTAGTGCAATAGCAACAATAATTTCTTTTTTTTTAACCATATCTCTGATTCTTAAGATTATGCTTTCTCTTTCCTTCTCCTGTAGTGGAAGTTAAGGCTGTTTATTTTAAACCTGTGTAATTTCTTCCATTGGTCTTATGAGGTTTACTTGTGCATATGATGCAACAGAGAAAAATAAAACAGCTCGAACTTCTCATGGTGTGGACACACATTTTTGGTCACAGATACACAGTTCTTTTGTAGCTAATTGTATACATGCAAGAAAATCACTTTTTAAAGGGATGCTGCCCATTTTCCTGTAATCCTTGTCTTGACCACTAAGTATTCAAAGGTGATCAGCCATGGGTGAGTAAAACAGACAGTTTGATTAGTTTTCTTTTTGTAAAGCATTATCTGATGTGCTCATAATGTAATGAAAATACTTAATCACCAGATGGCAATGTTGCATGAGACTAACCACTGTGCTTCCGCTGAGGGGTGTAGCAAGACCTGTGGAAGGAGGTGGTACACTTTGGTCGGGAGAATGAGTAGCCATATTGGTAAGAATCTTTTATCTCTACTTTAAGTGCCTGGAATGGAGGTCAGAAAGGATAATTTTCTTCTTTGTCAAGTGCAAAGTAAGTCTGGAAAGAAGTTCATATGAAATTCAGCTAGAGTGAAAAGATTAAGGACACCTTTCTTAAAAAAAAAAGTGTGTTCACACTTCTTTGTCCTTTTTGTGATTGCTTTTTATATTAATTAACACCCAGAGACATTTCCAAGATTACACTAACTGTATGGAGGAATGTGCTGATCACAGTTCCCAGAAAGCAACTGTGAGAAGATAATTTTATAGGAATAATTACCAAGGCTCTGTAATGATAGTTTTTCCCAGTTTTAAGGTGTCAGCTGACTGTTGTGGCATTGCATAGTATTAAAAAAATTTGTTTCTTTGCATTGAAAGAGATTTCTAATGTAATTCTGCAAACACAGAATTTTCCCCCAAAGATTTATTTAAACAGAAATAATAGTTTTGCAACGTCTTCTGTGTTGAATGTTCCTCTGAGTTCACTCCTATTCTAATCTACTTGTTCTGTGTGTTATAAACAACAAACACATGTGACTCCAAAGGAGTTCACTTAATGTATATGTATTATGGAATATACTGTTAAGACTGTAGTCACATATCTTAGGTTTAAAATTTTAATAATTAGAGGATAAGCGAAAATTTGATTTATCAAAATTTAAAAGAAACATAAAATTCAAGGTTTTCATACTGAGAAACACAATTTAATAGAGGCACACTTTGTTGTACAGTACCTGCAAATGCACAAAATATTATTTCGTCTTTCCAGTAACCTTAGTCCATGTCCATCCTATAGATGTAGCTGAAATAGTCACAATATCAGTACATTGTTTCATGCCTATTTAGCTGTTTCTTGTGATGGTTAAGAAAGTATGTAAGAATATGCTTAAATTTATCATTGTGTAGGTCACTGCTTAATAAACTGAATACGGTGTGTTACTTTGTTGAAATAAGTAGTTAGTGGGTTTGGCTGATTCAGTTCCCTTTTGCCTCAGGTGCTGACAGTAGGTGACTTGTTGCCTTTGGATACCTCTTTAATTTAGCAGGTAATTCTGCCAGCTGTTTTCCTATATTGACTCCAGAGGAAGGCTGGGATGATTTAGTGACTTTGTTAAGCACTTAGGCAGAGAGGATTAATCTGGGCCTAAAGCCACACTTAGAAATTATTTCCTTTTTAAGTATCATTGCTCTTTACTGTCTTCCTCGTTCTCCCTCTGTTGGAAGACAAGAAGATAGCAAAAGCTGGTTACCAGCTGTATTTCCAGTGAGCCCTCACTGAGAACTTGGGGTGCCAGTGACAAAGTCGTCTATATCTTTGGACTTCATCTTTATAACTCAGGGTGAAACTGTAAGACAAGGTTAAGATGCAGGTTGTCCAGAAATGCTGCAGTAGCAGTGCAGTCAACTCTCAGTTGTTCTTTTATTTTGCACTTCTCGAGTATGGCTTCTCAGATAGATGTTAGGACTGTCCCGGTTTTGCATCCTCTGCCAGGTACTGATCAGCTTTGCCATGTCACTGCTGGTTTCTGCTTGCCTGGAAGCACAGCATTGTTTCCAAGGTATCCTTCTATCATAGAGGGAATCTGTTCACAGCCATTTCTGGATGTACACTTTAAGGATTGATAAATTTATTGACTGCATATACCATCACTCAGCCTAGAGGAGGAGGGCTGAGATACTGAGAGGCCAGATGTCAGATGAGGCACTTGAAAGAATACAGAAGATAACTGTGCCCAGAATGAGGCCTTGAACATGCATAGGCTGCTGCAATTACAAATCACCAGAAGAACTGTGTCTTGGTTGTTATTCCCCTTCTGTTACCTTCTTGTTGAGGAAGCTTTCTAAAAACCAAAATCCTGTACGCAACAGTAATTTAACACCTTATTGTAAATTTTTTTCTATGTTGCACCCTGGTAGACAATGTGTGTGTCCAAACTACATGGGTACTCTTCAATATTTTTATAAACGATATTGACAGTGGGATTGAGTGCACTATCAACAAGTTTGCTGATGACACTAAGCTATGTGGTGCTGTTGATAAGTTAGAGGGGCGGGATGCCATCCAGAAGGACCTGGACAGGCTGGAGAGGTGGGCCCAGATGAACCTCATGAGGTTCAACAAGACAAGTGCAGGGTCCTGCACCTGGGTCAGAACAATCCCCACTATCAATATAGGCTGGGGGATGAGGAGGTAGAGAGCAGCCCTGCAGAAAAGGACTTGGGGGTGTTGATGGTCAAGAAGCTGGATATGAGCAAACAGTGTGTGCTGGTGGCCAAGAAGGCAAATTACATCCTGGGCTGCATCAAAAGAAGCGTGACCAGGAGATCAAGAGAGGTGGTTCTGTCACTTTACTCTGCTCTGGTGAGACCTCATCTGGAATACTGTGTTCAGCTCTGGAGGCCTCAACACAGAAAAGACATGAACCTGATGGAGCGGGTCCAAAGGAGGGCTACAAAAATGATCAGGGGGCTGGAACACCTCACTTATGAAGACAGGCTGAGGGAGTACCTGAAGGGAACTTAAAAAGAGGCTGGAGAGGGCCTGTTTACGAAGGCCTGTAGTGAAAAGACAAGGAGAAATGGTTTTAAATTAGGGAAGAGTAGATTTAGATTAGATATTAGGAATAAGTTCCTTACCATGAGGGCAGTGGAACACTGGAACAGGTTGCCCCGGGAGGTGGTTGAGGCCCAGTCCCTGGAGGCATTCAAGGTGAGGCTGGACAGGGTGCTCAGGAACCTGATTTATTTGGGGATGTCCCTGCTCACTACAGGGGGTTGGACTAGATGATCTCTGGAGGTTCCTTCCAACCCAGATCATTCTATGATTCTATTAAATATTTCATTAAGATTGTGTTGCTTGTTCAAGGCGGGTCACTTATCTAGAGCACTGTACAATAAGATGTCAAACTATTGTTGCAGTGACATCACTTTCCCTTCTTATTTTACACTTATTTTGACAGACAGGATGGGCAACATGTGAAAATTGCATCTGTTAAAGCAGATTTGGGCTGGCAAGGAAAATTTCAGCATTGTTGTCTAACGGGTGGAAATAAAACTCTTTGTGCTTTCAGACTCCTGCAAGATTGCTTACTTTCTGAGATGCTATTATCAGGCTTCAAGGGGATTTTGCAAGATTTCCTGTAGATATCTGAATGAAAATCTATTTAAAATTAAACTCTTTTTAGATGAATGTTCCCAAGCACCTTGTCTACACATTTTTTGAACTCTTCCAGGATGGTGATCCCACCACCCCCTGGGCAGCCTGTTCCAACCCCTGATAAGCCTCTTAATGATGAAATTCTTCCTAATGTCCAAGCTGAACCACCCCTGGTACAACTTGAAGCTATTTCCTGTGGTTCTATCACTTGTTACCTAGGAGACAAGACCCAGCCCCACCTTCCTACCACCTCCTTTCAGGTAGTTGTAGAGAATGAGAAGGTGGAAGCTAATAAAAGTAAATCTTGCATGTCATAAATGAAGAAATGTGAACTGTAAGCAGGAGAAATTGTAAATCTTAATACACAATCAGGAACATCATTTAAGTAGTATAACAGGTTTTGTGGAATTACTGTTTACTGCAATGCTAACATAAAAGTGCATATCTTGTTCACGTTAAAAAAAATGGTGGTCTTGCACATGAAAAACACAATATGCCTGCCCTGAGGTTTTCAGTACATACACAGACTTATTCAAAGCCTATGATAGCCTATGATAGAAGGTGCAGAGTTACATGGTAAATTCTAGGTGAGTTTTTTTCTCTGTTTATGCAAAAATGTTGAAACAGATAACAAACCCAAAAGAAAATGTAGAAAGCAACAAGTGAAAAATTTAACATTCAATGGAAGATCTTAACAAATCAAACGAAAGGCCCTGGTTGTCCAACAAAATACAGGAATTGACGCATGAAATCTTTGTTTTACTAAAAAGGTGGAGGCAGCAAGTAGAGAGAGAGGGCAATCAAATTTAGAACCGCCTGAGGTTGTTAATGGAAAGTTAGTGAAACTGAAATAAGATTCTATGATCTTCGGGAAGGGAACAAGGGAAAAAGCAAAATAAAGATGAACTTCCAGAAAGCACATTTCAATGGACACTCAGAATTGTTATTTAAGGTCATATGGGAGGCAAGCCTGACGAAAAAAAAGCTATAGAGACTTGCCCCAGGAGTGGTACAGTAAATAAGACCAAGTCATGTCAACTTTACTTCCTTCAAGAAGGGACTAAACACAAAATGTAAACTTGGTTTTATGTAAACTATTAGGTAAATAGTTTTATGTAAACTATTTAATAGTCTGATGGAAGAGAATTACAGCATGAATATGGAGTTGCGAAGTCAGAAAGTCAAGGCACAGAATAAGGTTAAGTAGCAGAAAATACTAAGGGTAAAAGAAAGAATTTTTAAATAAATTATTTGTAAGTTCTGCAAGTCTATTATTGGTAAAAGGAAGCTGAAGTGAAAAGGAAACCTCTTACCTGCCCAAACTGAAAACTATCACATGATATGTAGGCCTTATTACATTTAGTCTTAACAAAAGGTCAGAAGGAGCAGATGGTTAACGCTGTTAATACTAATGACAGAAGATTCAATCCCAACTGTAAAAAGAACAGATTAGAGAGCACTTAGATAAATCAGTTGTTTTCAAATTGTCTGGTCTGATAAAGTTCATAATAGTATGCTTAGTGACCTGGTTGAGGCAATTTCAGAATGGTTGGAAGTTGCCTTTGAGAAATGGTGGAGGACAGCTGTGGAACAGGAGAGCTGGAAAATGGCAAGCATAGTGCCTAGAATTAATTTTTACATAGAATCAGGGAGAAGAGTGATTCAAGAAGTGTGGACCAACAGGATACTTTAGTTCCCAGAATTCTGAGTTTTTGAAAAATAATAAGGAAAAGGGTACCAACTAACCTGGATATACTGAGAACAAAATAAATCAAAACAAACTATAGCAAGGTGATGACCAGTTTGGATACAGGATTACAGTGAATACCACCAGGATTTGACCTTAGTTAATATTGTAACCTAAAAGGGAAGCTAAGAAAACATCATCTTTGTTGAATATATTATAGTATTAAGTAGCAAAATTTATAGAATCTGTTAACACAAATTCATTACTGAAATGGGGTTATATATCTATTGTGGTTCCATAGGATTTTAGTGAAAATGAAAAACTCTTCTTATTTGTATTTGGAAGTGACTGACTGTTGAAGAAAAGGATTATAAAGATTCTCTGGGGAAAAAAATGTTATGGTTTGGGTTAGAACAGAATTAATTCTGTTCAGTAACTGTGTTTTCTAAAAAGTATTCCATGACCACGTGCATAGGGTCGTGTCAGTTTTCCCACCACACACACCCCCCTTGCCTGGACTGTCCCTTTAAGAAACCTGAGATTCCAGAATCAAGGACACTGCAAACCCCCCCGGGGTGGGGGGAAGCTGGGGGAATGCTGGGTTTCTCCGGGGGACTTTTGTTACACTCGTGGCCACGAGGAAGCTCCCCTTTTCTTCTCCCTCTGCTGTGATTTTGGATGCTGTTTGCTGCGTTGCTGTCTGTCGGTGCTCTGAGACACACCTGGAGTCGCTTGGGCTGCCTGGCGCCGCGGCTCTGCCCCGAGATGCTCCGCAGCCTTGGTCCTGACGTAATTACTTGTATAGGGGGAAGCGGGTTTTGGTGTTTGTGTCCTGTATATGTTTATATTCTTTTCATTTATGTTTGCTGTTGTTATTAAAGCAGTTTTTAGTTTTTAACTTCCAATCCAGTCTCTCCTTTAACTGCCGTATGTGGGGGCTGAGAAGAGCATTTAAAAACACCACAAAAACATAATATGAAACTCAAGAGAGGACAAGCTAACACTTTGGCATAGGAACTCCACAAGTATGGTGTGGGTGTCCTTAAGGAAATGTTGAGTATTATATCAACAGAAAAATGAATGGGTCACTGTATTGCTTCTGACCAGAAGGCTTCCCACCCCCCTAGGGTAAAATTGGCATGCTCAGCTTGCTCCCTGAAATGCATGTATACCAATGCACACAGCATGGGGAATAAACAGGAGGAGTTAGAAATCCATATAAGGTCAAGGGGTTATGATCTGGTGGCAATTAGAGAGACATGGTGGGACAGCTCTCATGACTGGAATGAGGTCATGGATGGCTATGTCCTTTTCAGGAAAGACAGGTTTACAAGTCGTTGTGCGGGAGTTGCTCTTTACGTGAGAGAGCAACTGGAATGTATTGAGTTCTCTCCAGAGGTGAATGAGGAGAGAGTTGAGAGTTTATGGGTGTGAATTAAGGGGCAGGCTAGCATGGGTGATACTGTTGAGGGTGTTTATTACAGGCCGCCTGATCAGGATGAGGAAGCAGATGAGGCTTTCTCCAGGCAGCTGACAGTAGCCTCACAAACACAGGCCCGGGTTCTTATGGGGGATTTGAACTACCCAGATATTTGCAGTAAGGCCTACTCAGCCAGCCATGCACAGTCCAGGAGGTTCCTCCAGTGCATTGGTAATAACTTCTTGATGCAAATGGTGGATGAGCCCACTAGGAGGGGAGCGCTGCTGGACCTGATACTCACTAACAAGGAGGGTCTGGTTGAAAAAGTAGAGGTTGAGGGCACCCTTGGCTGCAGTGATCATGAGATGGTAGGGTTTAGGATCCCGTGTGGTAGGAACAGAATACCTACTAGGATCACAACCCTAGACTTCAATAGGACCAACCTGGATCTTTTCAAGAAATTGCTAGGGGAAATCTTATGGGACAGGGTATTAGAAGATAAAGGGGCCCAAGAGAGTTGGTTAACATTCAAGGACCACTTCTTCCAANTGGGTTAGGGAACAGCTAAGCCATCCGGACATCCATAAATCCATGGGTCCTGATGGGATGCACTCATGGGTGCTGAGGAAGCTGGCGGAAGTCATTGCCAGGCCCCTCTCCATCATCTTTAATAAGTCCTGGGGAACAGGAGAAGAGCCTGGGGATTGGAGAAGGGCAAATGTCACTCCAGTCTTCAAAAAGGGCAAGAAGGAGGAGCTGGGTAACTCTAGACCAGTCAGCCTCACCTCCATTCCTGGAAAGGTGATGGAACACTTTATCCTTGACTCTGTCTCTAGGCATATCAAGGAGAAAAGGGTCATTGGGAGCTGTCAGCATGGGTTTCTCAAGGGGAAGTCATGTTTCAGCAAACTGATAGACTTTGATAAGGACATAACTGAGTGGACAGATGATGGTAGAGCAGTGGATGTGGTTTAACTTAAGTAAAGCATTTGACACTGTCTCCCACAGCATCCTTGAGGCTAAACTGAGCAAGTGTGGTCTGGCTGATTGGGTAGTGAGGTAGATTGTGAACTCCTTGAAGGACAGAAGTCAGAGAGTTGTGGTCAATGGGATGGAGTCTAGTTGGAGTATTGTGTCTAGTGGGGTCCCTCAGGGGTCAGTACTGGGACCAGTACTTTTCAATCTGTTCATTAGTGACATGGATGAGGGAACAGAGTACACTGTCAGCAAGTTTTTTGA
>VWZX01003894.1:36476-60026 GCA_013399015.1 Galbula dea
CTCCCTCCCTCCCTCCCTCTCTCCAGAGCCCGTGTCTGACCCCAGCATCGAGATCCTCAGCTGGGCACTGGCCGAGGGCAGCTGCAACTTCACCCTCAACTGCACAGCAGAGAGAGGAGACAACATCTCCTACAGCTGGACCTGCTGGGGCACCAACTCCTCAGAGTCCTGGTCCTACAGTGGCAGCTTCCTGCAGCTTTCCAACCTCCTGCAGAACACAAGCATCACCTGCACCTGCATGGCCAACAACCCAGTCAGCAGGAAGCTCACCACCTTCAGCCCCTCCCAGTGCACACACAAGCAAGGAGGTAAGTCCTCAGGGTGGTGACCCAGCTCTCTCCACCTCCTCTTGCTTCTCAGGAGAGTTGAAGCAGCCTCAAAGGAGCCTTCTGCAAGAAGATCAACCCCTGGGTCACCAGCTGAAGGTTGCCCAGCTCTTGTAAACCTTAGCCCATGGTGCTTTGGCTTCCACCTGCCTTCTGCACCAGCTTGGTCACCACCCTTGCTGCACCCTGGTGCTCAAGGCTTCCTTCTTAAGGCTTGAGGGTCATGCTCTGGGTGATCTGGGCTGGTTAAAGCCCTGGGTGACAAGTTCCCCTTCAGAGGTTCCCAGGGTGAAAGTCATGCTCACTTGGGGGTTTTTAGCTCTCCCTTGTGATCTGGGGGAGGGGAGTTGGGGCTAGGCAACTTGCATGGTGGCTGCCCAGCTCCTCAGGGACCTGGAGGTGAGGTCACACCTCTGCTGGGGTTCTCCAAGTGACCTGTGCTGAGAAGAGAGCCCCGTGGGGAAAGGGTTGGGAGTTTTGCTAAGGAAAGGAAGGTGCTGAAATGAGAGAGAATCAGTAAGGTTGGGACAGAGATTGAAGATGATGGAGTCCAACCATGAACCAGCACTGCCAGGGCACTACTGCCCCAGGGCCTCAGCACCACAGCTCCAGGGCTTGGAAACCTCTTCAGGGCTGGGGACTGCACCACTGCCCTGGGCAGCCTGGGCCAGGCCTAACCCAAATCCTTCCTCATGGCCAAGCTGAACCTCCCCTGGGGCAACCTGAGGCTGTTCCCTCTTGTCCTAGCACTTTGGAGAAGACCCCAAGCCCCCCCTGGCTCCAGCCTCCTCTCAGGGAGCTGCAGAGAGCCAGAAGCTCTCCCCTGAGCCTCCTCTTCTCCAGGCTAAGCAAGCCCAGCTCCCTCAGCTGCTCCTCACAGCCCTTGTGCTCTAGCCCCTTCCCCACCTTCCTTCTCCTGCTCTGGCCACACTCCAGCACCTTTGGGTGCTGCTTGGAGTCAGGAGCCCAAAGCTGAGCCCAGGATTGCAGCTGTGGCCTCCCCAGTGCCCAGGGCAGGAGGCCAAGCCCTGCCCTAGCCCTGCTGCCCCCCCTGGGGCTGATCCCAGCCAGGATGCTCTTGGCCTCCTTGCCCCACTGGCCACTCTGCTGCCTCCTCTTCAGCTGCTGGTGCCCAACCCCCCCAGGGCCTTTTCCCTTGGGCACTTTCCAGCCACTCTGCCCCAAGCCTGGAGCCTTCCTGGGCTTGCTGGGAGCCAGGGGCAGGAGCCAGCACTTGGCCTTGGTCAATCTCATCCCATTGCCCTCAGCCTGGTCAGATCCCTCTGCAGATCCTTCCTACCCTCCAGCAGATCAACATTTCCCTCCAGCTTGGTGTTGTCTGGCTTTCCTTGACCTCAGGGTGCAGATCATCCATGAAGACAGTAAACTGAGCTGTCCTGGAGAACACCACTGCTGCCCAGTCACCAACTGCAGTTAACTCCTTTCAGCACAGCTCCAGGGGTGGTTTTGGGGCTTGTTCCTCCCCCCTTTGCCCCCCAACCCCTTGCACTATGGGACACCCTGCTGCAGGGTCACAGTTAGTGGTCTAGGAGTGAGGGCAACCCCATGGTGAGAACCTAGTTGGAGCTGCAGAGCTTGGTCCCAGGGCTCTCCTCCAACATGAGGCCACTGCACAAAAGGGCTGCTTCCCTGTAGGCCTCCAGAAAGCCACCAGAGATAATCTTTTAGGGCTTTATCTGCCCCTGATCTACCCCACAGCAGTAGTTTTGTTGCTGACTGGCAGTCTGGAGCTGATCAGAGAGAGCTCTGCTCAAGAGGAACATTTCCTGCCCCTTGTTTCCTGCTCTACCAAAATAACCAGACCCAAATGAGGTGACAAAAGCAAGGAGGATTTTTTCTAGCAGCCCTTTCTGCTCAGCTCTGGATCACCACAGGTCCTGGGGTTGGTGGTTCACCTCCTCCCTTCTCTACCTCCCATCCTAGGCAGCACAGGGCTGAGGACACAACATCTGGTGGTGATGGTGGTAGTGCCTCTTGCTGCAGTGATGATCCTCATTGGGGTCTTCAGGGGAGCTCCTTTGGTCATGCCCAAGGGTGAGTGGCAAGAGGGAAAGGTTCTGAGGGTGGTTGGTGGTCCATGGGTGGAGTGAGCCTTCTAGGGGGGGCAGAAACTACACTCTAGCCAGCCCCAGTGAATGGATCAAGGGGTGGATTCCTGTGGGCACCTTGTCCAGGGAGTGGCCTGGCCCTTGGGAAGGAAGGAGATGTTTCTCTTGAAGCACAGAGTGAAAAGCAGGAAGGAAACAGGCTGAGAAGAGCAAAAAGAAAGAGAGAAATGCACCTGGAGACCATGCTCTGTGTCACCCAGAGGATGGACTTCTGAGATCATGCCTCATGCTCTCAAGTCAATTGAATGATCCCAGCCCAAATTCCAGAGGGCAGCACCTCAGCCAGGCTGTGCTCACCCTTCCCATTCCCTGGGGAGGGACAGGTTTGGAGAGCTGAGCTGGGGCAGCTCAAAATCCTCTGATCACTGCTAGGGAGCTGCAGGGGTAGGGATGCAGCCAGGTTCAAGGAGCTGACCCTTGTCATGCCTTGGGGAACAGGAGCAGGGTCTGGTCTCCTCAGTCACACAGCATCCAGACTGGCTGGGGTGGGAAGGGACCCCTGGGCTCCAGCAGGGTCACCCCCAGCAGCTGGCCCAGGGTCACCTCCAGTTTGGCTTGGAATCTCTCCCCAGGAGGAGACTCCACAACCTCTCTGCAAAGCCTGGGCCATGGCTCCAAGCTGAGCCTCCCAGCAAACAAGCTTCTCCTCCTGCTCAGCTGCAAGCTCCTGGCTTCCTGTTGGTGCCCAGTGCTCCTTGGCCTGGCCCTGGGCACCCCTGAACAGAGCCTGGCCCCAACCTCTTGCCCCCAGCCTTCAGCTCTTGCTGGGCATGGAGCAGCTCCCCTGTGGGGCTGCTCTTCTCCAGGCTCAGCAGCCCCAGGGCTCTCAGCCTTTGCTGCTGCCAGAGCTGCTCCAGGTCCCTCAGCATCTTCCCAGCCTCCCCTGGCCTCTCCCCAGCAGTTCCTTGGCTCTCTGGAGCTGGGGAGCCTAGGGCTGGCCCCAGGAGCCCAGAGGTGAGCTGAGGAGGGCAGAGGAGAGGACCTCACAGCTCAGTGACTTGCTTGTTCCCCTGCAGCCAGCCAAGAGCAGGAGCCCTCACTGCTTGCTGAGGACAGCAGGGTTCACACCATCTACTCCCAAGTGCAGAGGGCAGAGGTGAGCCATGACCCCTGGGACCCCTGGGTGCCTCCCTGCTGCTCTCTGGCACCCTCTGATGTGCTCTGCCCACTGGGTGTCAACACAGCCCAACCCTGGAGGGTGAGAGGGTGAAATTGTGACTGAGGTGACTCTGAGCTTCCTGGGGTCACCAACTTCTGCTGTTCCAGGAGTCATCCTGACCACCTTTCATTTGGGAATGATGTTGGGTGGCTCCAGTTTCCCCAGCCCCAGGGTTTGCCAAGTGCCTTTGGGGTCACAGCCTCTGGTTTCATTCCCTCTCCCTGAATCCTGCTGAGGGCAAACTGGAGAGGAGATGATAGGTCCAGGGGGGGTGGAGGGAAGGAAGGTCTCCATGGCAAACTACCTGCCACTGCTCATCCTTCCCCCTCCCTGCAGAAGCAGAAAGGAGTCCCCACCTCTGAGAACCACTCCTGCACCACCATCTATGCTGCAGCCACTGGTTTGCCCCCAGACCCCAACCACAGCAGAGCTCCACAGCCCCCACAGAAACCCCTGGCAAAGCCAGCAGCCCCACAAGGCCACCCATCTCTCTCACAGGTGAGGTTTGGCTGCCCTCCTTGGTCCTCATCCTAGCTGGACATCATTGTGGGACATCCTCTCCCCCTCCCACCAGCTGAAGAACCTCAGTGACCCTTTTGCTTCTCTCCTCTTTGCTGCAGAACCTCACCAAGGAGCCCACAACAGTGTATGCCAGTGTGATGATGCCCAGGGCCTGAGCATCTCCAGGCAGTGGGCACCAACCTCAGCCTCTTCTGCTGCCCAGGCATCAACATCCACATCCCTGGCTGGAGGAAAATCCACTCCTCCTTGGAGAACTGGGACAGAAATCCTTCACCACCTTCCAACCTCTCTCCATGGCCAAGCTGGGGTTGTCAGGATGGCTTTGGAGAGGAGGGGTGGTGGGGCTGAAGCAAGGCAAGAAATCTCCTTGGGATGTGGCTAAGGGTGGCCAGGATGATGCTGAAGCACCAGGAAGGGGTTAGAGAAGGGCTCTGGGCAGGAGTTGGTGCCTTGGAGGGGAAGGCTCAGCCTGTTGGAGAAGGTTGGAGAACCTCATGTCTCCTCCATGGGGTGGGGAGGTCTCATCCTGTTCTGGGTCCAGCTTTGCTAGGCAGAGCTCCCAGCTGGTGTCAGTGCTGACATGCAGAGGGGAGATTCAGAAGCCAGGGGGTTTGGGGTGGTTTTTTCCTTGCCCTCTGCTCTGCAATCAGGCTCTGAACTGGTTGGATTTTGAGCCAAGTGGTGAAGACACTTCTGCAATCACCTGGGGGCTGAGCCTAGCCCTCTCCTGCCCATCCCCTTCCCCCATCAGCAGCCCATGCCCATGCCTGGAGCAGCAGCCCAGTCCCCCCACCCATTTCCATCCTCACCTTTGGCCATGAGAAGATCTTCCAGAGGAACTGTTTGAAGCTGAGATGAGGAGGCAGCTCCTGCCCACCTCCATCCTACATCATCTTCCAACTTCCCTACAGACAAACCCAGCCTGGAGATGCTGGAGGTGACCTTGGAGGAAGGTCCAGGGCTGTGAAACCTTTCCAGCTCCCTCTCCAAGCTGGAGCTGGTTTATGATCCCAATGGAATGCAGCTCATGGAGCAGGAGCTGACCTGCTGTGGTGCTGCTGAGGGAAAAGGACAATAAATATCTAGGGAAGCTTTTATGGGGGGAAGGTTTCCTGGAGAAGTCTCTCAGGGCCTGGACCAGGCTTTGTTGGGGAAGAGAAATCTGGGTTTTGGTAACTGCTTGGCTTCCTCTTTTTGTGTCACAACAGAAATCAGCTGAGCTGCTGAGCTGGAAAAGTCTGGGCTGCAAAGCAACCACTTCCCCCCAGGAGCATGGACAGGTCCAGGGAAGGGCAAGGTTCTGCTCACCCTTGTGCCTCTAAAAGGGTGGGAAAAGTCCCAAATTCTGTGCCTGGCACTTGGTGCAGGATAGAGACCAGGTCTACCCTTGTTGGTTAGGGAAGCATAGGCTGGGTTGGGTTGGAAACCCAAAGTTCATCTGGTCCAACCTCCTGCAGGCAGCAGGGATATCTCCAACCAGAGCAGGCTGCTCCCAGCCCCAACCAACCTCACCTGGGATGCTTCCAGGCATGGGACATCTCCTCCCACCTCTCTCCCCACCCTCAGCACCAACCATTGCTTCCTTCTCTCTCCTCCCCAGCTCCTCTGGCAGTCCCAAACCATCTCCCCTTGGCCTGGCCCAACACCTCCTGCTCCAAAGTCTCTCCCCTAAGCACTGCCAGGCTGCAGGAAGCTCTCCCTGGAGCCTTCTCCTCTCCAGGCTCCAGAAGCCCAACTCTCTCAGCCTGGCCTCCCAGCAGAGAGCTTCCAGCCCTCAGCTCAGATCTGTGGCCTCCTCTGGCCCTGCTCCCCCAGCTCCATGCCTGTGCTGTGCTGAGGACTCCAGAGCTGGCCCCAGCCCTGCAGCTGAGCTCTCCCCAGAGCAGAGCAGGGGCAGGATCCCCTCCCTGCCCTGCTGGGGATCAGCCCAGGCCAGGGTTGACTCCTGGGCTCTGAGCTCCCATTGCCACCTTATCTCCAGCACCATCCCCACCAGCACCCCCAGCTCCTTCTCCTGGGAGCTGCTCCCCAGCCCCAGCCTGTGCTGACACCCAGAGCCCTTGCAGAGTGATGATCAGAGCTGGGAGGGGACAGCAGCAGCTCAGGATGGAGAAGGGCTCAAGGAATGAAGCAAACATTGCCACTGCAGGGTAGCACTGAGCCAGGGGATGGCTGGAGCAGGCAAAGGAGGTTATGGTGAAGGTGGTTCACACCCTAGGGGTGTCTCTTTGTGCCTCTTGTCTCTCCCCTTGCCAGGCTCTTGTGAAAGAGGAGCTGCTCTTAGGAGTTATTGAGCAACCATGTCCATGTGCTGCTGCAGCTCAGGAACAGCCCTGGAGGGTGACAGCAACCTCAAGTTCTTCAGTGGAGGATGAGGAGCTGGAGCTGAGATCCTCAGCTAAGTCCAGCACATTTCTTCCACCAGGATGACACCAGCATCATGCTGTTTCCCAGAATAAGCTGAAGAGGGAAGCAGCTCCTTCCTAGGGGGGGGGATGGAGAGTTGGGAGCTGAACATCTCTCATTGTCCTGCTTGGGGGCAGAGAGGAGAATTCATGCTGCTCAGGGAGTTTCATTTTGAGCTAAAGAGCTTTTCATTACCTGCCCTTTCTGAAGGGAACAGCATGGCTGCACAGACAGGGGGCTGCTTCTAGATCTGAGGAGACCTCATGGGGAGAGTGAGTCCCAAGGTTTGGGCTGCAGATCAAGGACACTGCTGGTGGATCTTGTGTCCCACCTTGGGCTGGGCAGAGGAAAAGCTGCACCTGCAGGGAGGAGAGGACAGTTCAGGTGTCCCTCAACTGCCCAACTAGGGATTCCATGCCATACAAGTCAGATCTGAGATGAAGCTGAGGGATCCTGAGGGTCAGTCTCTCCTCTTCCTCATCTTCTTCAGTGCTTGGCATCTGAGGAGGACTCTGTTCTGCCTTGGATCCCAATCCATGAGCTCCTGAATCCAGGATCCAGTGTCCCTGAGCCTGGTTCCCATCTGCTGCTGAGTCCTTCTGCCACCATCAGTGGTGATACTGATGTAGTCCTGGATTCAGGGTGGCCTTGAAGCTCTCTCCCACCCTTCCTGATCCTGTAGACACAGATTTCATTCCATTATTCTTATTTCCACCCAAGCAGTTTCAGTTTCCTCTTCCCAAGCCACAAGTCTCTCCCTCTTCTTCCTTTCCCCTTCCCATGGGGAGAAGAGAGAGCAGCAGAGAACATTCCTCACTCTGCTGGTGGCCAAACCAGCCCCAACCCTTCACCCTCATGAGTGTCACTGGTCCATGGGCACCAGCATGCTCCTGGATCTTGACCTTCAGTCATCTCCATGCTACTCCTAGGGTTCTTCTAACCCCATGGATCAACTGGGATGCTTGTTACCCATGGCCAGCAGGCTCCTCTTTGTCCCAGCTCCCCTGGCTTTGGAAAGGGAGTTGTTCAGCTCAGGATTTCATGACACACTGAGATGTTTTCCCTTCTGCCACTCTGCAAGGTCATCACCTGATGCCTCAGTCACCACCACGCATGCGTTTGTGTCTTCCTTTATGCCACTGCCATCTGGAGCTGTTGCCTGGGGAAGGTTCCTCCCAGTCCCACCACAGGGCAATGGATGTGTTCTGCTGCCTGACATTCACCCTCCTCCTCCTCCTCCTCCTCTTCCTCCTCCACCACCAAGCATGTAAGTAGAAGGTGCTCCCCTTTCCTCAGTGGTGGAAGGGAAGGAGCCCATGGGGACCTTGGGGTGGCTTGAGGGACTTCTAGGACAGCAAGGGACAAGGCTGGCATGGGTAGGATCAGCAGCACAGCTCTGCAGGGGTGGAGGTTGTCCCAAGGGTGTTGGGCAGAGCAGGGTGAAAGGTGTTCAGTAGCCACCTGGTCCTAACCTCCTTGAAGGAGTGAGTGCATCAGGTCTCAGCTCCATCCCAGGTTCTGCCCAGCTGCTGCCAGCTGGCCACCTGCTGCCCAAGGTTGTTTCTCCTTCAGGGTCTCTTCCCTCCTCAGGTTTCCACCCTCCTCAGGTTTCCTTGTGGGGTTTGTAGGAGCTGTTTGGAACAGGAGACACTTTGGGTCCCTTTCCAAGCCAGGGGAAATGGGGCAGAGACTTTGGTTCTGCCCCAACCTCCTCCCCACAGCCTCAGGGAGGGGTTTAAGGCTGGATGAGACTTTTGCCATCCTTATCCAGCTGAGCAGAGCTTCCTTCTCTGGTTTTATCATCCCCACCAGCTTTTTTTCCTTCCTTGGGGGCAGAGATGTTGAGCCCACAGGAGTCTCCAAGGGGTCAGGGAGGTGACACCAGACATGCAGAGCCCCATGAGGAGGTGACAGCCTCAAGGGCTGAGCCAGGATCAGTTCCCTTCCAGGGAAGAGAAAATAAAAGTAGATAATTTGAAATAGCAGATGGCAAAAGGAGAGGGAAATCATCTCCTTCCTTCTCAGAAGAAGGGGGAGAAGCAGCTGCACAGTTTGGGAAGAGGCCACTGAGTTTTCTTGCCTGCTGGTGGAGGTGAACTTGCCCTCTTGGTGTGGTGATGGAATGGAACCTGCCTGACCTTTCTGAGCTGCTCCAAACACTTTCATCTCACACCTCAGGGCTCTGCACTTTCCACCTCCTTTGCACGTGGGTGTCTGGCAGCTGCAAGAGAGAAACTGGTGCTTCATCAGGCTTTGAAGGGGATGTGAAAGTCCAAGATCATCCTGAGGGAGCTCAGCCCAGAGCCTCCGAGGCAATTAGTTTAATTAACATAAAGAGGAAGCCTCTAATTCCTGCAATCACCTCGTGATGGAGCAGTCCCTGAGGCTGCTCCAGATCCAGTGTGCATCCTCCTCCCCTGGGCTGCAGCAGAGGCTTCAGGGGAGCTGGGCACAGGAGCTCAGAGCCCAGGAGCCAACCCTGGCCTGGGCTGATCCCCAGCAGGGCAGGGAGGGGATCCTGCCCCTGCTCTGCTCTGCTCTGGGGAGAGCTCAGCTGCAGGGCTGGGGCCAGCTCTGGAGTCCTCAGCACAGCACAGGCATGGAGCTGGGGGAGCAGGGCCAGAGGAGGCCACAGAGATGAGCAGGAGGCTAGAAGCTCTCTGCTGGGAGACCAGGCTGAGAGAGTTGGGCTTGTGGAGCCTGGAGAGGAGAAGGCTCCAGGGAGAGCTCCCTGCAGCCTGGCAGTGCTTAGGGGAGAGACTTTGGAGCAGGAGGTGTTGGGCCAGGCCAAGGGGAGATGGTTTGGGACTGCCAGAGGAGCTGGAGAGGAGAGAGAAGGAAGCAATGGTTGGTGCTGAGGGTGAGGAGAGCCTGGCCCAGGCTGGGCAGAGAGGTGGGAGGAGATGTCCCATGCCTGGAAGCATCCCAGGTCAGGTTGGTTGGGGCTGGGAGCAGCCTGCTCTGGTTGGAGATGTCCCTGCTGCCTGCAGGAGGCTGGACCAGATGAACTTTGGGTTTCCAACCCAACCCAGTCCATGACTCCATGGCTTTACCCTCAGCTGCACAGAGGTTCTCTGTGCTATTGCTCCTTGTAGCTCAACCTGTCCCTGGCACCACACTGTGATGAAGCTCTTCTTTTTGGCTAAGGCTCTTCTTTAGGCCAAGTTCCCTTCCCTGAGCTCTCTTGCCTCCTCCACCAACCAACCCCCAAACTCACTGTGCACCTTCTCCATGGCCATGCCACCTTCAGCCCAGCTTCTCTCCCCAGCCTGCATCAACGACGGGGCAGAGATGACCAAGGCCGTGGGCAAGTCTGTCACCTTCCAGCTCCAGAGCTTGGGTGAATTTGCAGCTTGGAACTTCCAAAATGAGCTCATAGCAACTGTGAAGTTTGGGGATCCTCCTGAGGTCCTGTTTTTTGATGACCACTTCCAGCCTCGCTTGACCTTCACCCAGCAGGGCACTGCCCTCACCATCTCCCACCTCAGCTTGGAGGATGCTGGGATCTACACTGCCAAGACCAACAAGGTCAAAACCACCTTCACCCTCCACGTGTACAGTTAAGTGTTGGTGCTTCTGGGGGAGCTTTTCATGCTGGGGGCTCAATTTGGGGCTCAAGGATGTCCCTGATTGCTCCTTGCTTCCCACAGGGGAGCTGATGGTGCCAACGGTGAGCTGCAGGGCAGAGAACTGCTCAGCCACCAGCTGCAGCTATATCCTGCACTGCACTGCCTCAAGTTCTGGCTCTGGAAACATCTCCTATGGTTGGAGCATGGGTGAGCAGCTCTGGAGTGATGAAGCCACGCTGGTGGTGCAGGACCCAAGTCCAGGGCCACTCACATGCACAGCACAGAATCCTGTCAGCAGCCACAACGTCACCATCCCCTCCCCTGCTGCTCTCTGTGCAGGTAACAGAACCACAGAGGCTTTGGGCTTGGAGAAGACCTTTTTTGGGCTTGGAGAAGACCTTTAAGATGATTGAGTTTAACTGTTAACCCAGCACTGCCAGGGCAGCACTGCACACCAGGGCCCTCAGCACCACAGCTCCAGGGCTTGGAAACCCCTCCAGGGGTGGGGGCTGCACCACTGCCTTGGGCAGCCTGGGCCAGGCCTGACCCAAATCCTTCCTCATGGCCAACCTGAACCTCCCCTGGGGCAACTTGAGGCTGTTTCCTCTTGTCCTCTCCCTTGTTCCTTGGGAGCAGAGCCCAATGCCCACCTCAAGGTGGGTGGGTGGGTGGCAGGGTTGGGTTGTCTCCTGCTCCCAGGGCATCCAGCTTTCTCCTGAGCTCTGCCCCTCTGTGCAGAGACACTGACCCTGAGCAGAGGGACTCACCTCTCTCCTTTCACTCCCCTCACCATGCTGCCTGTGCCACCAGTAGAACACAACCTTCCCACCCACCACTGGTGAGCTCCCAAACCTCCCCTCCACATCCAGCACCAGTCTTAAATGTCTGAGTGTCTCCAAGCCAACAACTCCAGCCTCTAGACTTGGAGGGAGTCTGAGGTCAGCACAGTCCATCTGCCCCCCAGAACAGCTCCTGGGGTTCATTCAGGCTTTCTGGGCAGTCCATGTCACCTGGAGAACTTGGGGAGAGGCAATGTCCCCCCTAGAAGGTCCCAGCTTAGTGATCATGCAATGGAGAGGCTGGAGGTGGAAGTGTGGCTCCAGGTACCTGCTGCTCTCAGCCCACCTGGGGTTTTCCTACCTCAGAAGCCACCCATGGGGTCTTCAGAGGGCAAAAGGCCATGGGTGGGGGCAGCTGTGACCAAGGTGGGAGCCTCCCAGCCACTGTCTGTCTGCAAAGCCACTCATCCTCATGCCCTGGGACTATACCACGGGACAAACCAGGGTCCCTCTGAAGGAGGAAGGGGCTCAGCAAGGTGGTGAAGCTGAGATGTGCCCATTTCCCAGCTGCCTGTCAGGTTGGGAAGAGGCAGATGCCTTTGGAGATGTTGTCACCAGACCTTCTCCTCTCTTCCAAGGCTCCTACTCCAGCAGTCAGCTTGGACTCGTGGCTGCAGCAGTGACTGGAGCCCTGGTGCTGTTAGCAGTGCTTGGCTTCTTCATCTGCTCTAGATACAAAGGTGAGCTGCTTCTCCTCTTCACCTGGCCAGCAGGAGATGGGATCTGAAGTGGGAGGACACAACCAGCTCCATTCCCTTCCTACCTTGGCTGGGAGCTGCAGCAGCCAGAGCCCAGGATGTTGCCTGGGGTTTGGTGTTGCTGCTGCTGCTGCTGATGGGAGCTCC
Source organism: Galbula dea (assembly GCA_013399015.1). Classification (NCBI taxonomy): domain Eukaryota; kingdom Metazoa; phylum Chordata; class Aves; order Piciformes; family Galbulidae; genus Galbula; species Galbula dea. The sequence goes on from VWZX01003894.1 coordinate 48,272, forward strand.
ATGTCCCTTCTCCTCTAGGTGGGAAGATCTTCCACATGCCTGTAGCTCAGGTTAGGAACACAGGTAGGACTCTGGGGCTTCCCCATGGAACTCTTTCCTTCCCTTTTCCTCCTGGTGGGAATAGCTTGGTCCCATTGAAGATCAGGAGGGAGTTTATCCACTGCTGGGGGTTAGAATCTGGCTCACAAGACCCCAAGACCCCTACCCTGTACATAGGGAAAGGGGATGATGATCCCAGGTCATGTCCTGGTGGCTCAAGATGTGCTCTCCTCTAGTCCCTTGATGGAAAACTTCATGCCAAGCCACCCAGGAGGAGGCAAGGGTGCAGCCATGAGACCACCAAAGCAAGAGGGATTTTGGGGGAGAAGACAAGAGCTGGCAAGAGACAACTTGGGGAGGGGTGGGGACAGAGACAAGGTGTGTCCAATGGGCAAGGACAACCCTCATCTAACATCTGCTGAAGATGACCACTGATTGCCCCAAGAGAAGACAAAAGAGACAGTCACAGGTCACCCAAGAAGAGAAGAAGACCACCACTGACTGCCCAAGAAGAGAAGAAGCAAACAAGCACTGATGACCAGGGAGGAAGCCAAAAATGATCTCTGTTGGCCAATGAAGATGACAACCACCACTGACCAGCCCAGAAGAGACCATGGACCAGTTCCCACCTCCTCCCCTTGCTGTTTTCAGGGTTGATTTGGGGTGGGATGGGACATATCCATCCCTGCTGCAGCTGAGCCAGTGCCCAGCAGAGATCTCACCTTGGGTTTTGGGGTTGGTGTTCATGGGTGTTGTGTTGTTGTCCATAAGCTGCAATAAAGCTGCCATAGATGAAGGGCTTCCTGCCTCCTCTGGTCCATTTGGATGTTGGGGCACAGCCAGGACCAGCACCAGGACCAGGACCAGCACCAGGAGCAGGAGCAGGACCATGGGCACCAGGACCAAGACCATAGGCACCAGGACCAGGACCATGGGCTTCTCCTGAGGGATAATTGGGATCTACCATGGGCAAAAGTCTTGTCCTTGAATCCTTCTTCTCTGTGTGGGGCTGGCAGCAACACTTCAGAGGAGAGGAAGATGGAAATGTGGAGGCCAAAATGGGATCAGGAAAGGTTTAAATCCTCTTTCCCCCCAGCTCTCCTCCATCAGCAGAAGATGGACCTGATGCTCACATGTGCTGCAACTCATGAAGGAGACACAAATGCATCTGAGCCTCCACAGGCAGCTCAGGGATCTTGTATTTGAATCAACCTCCCCCCCAAAAAAGCTGATTTCTAGCAGCAATTCCTTCCAGCTGCTGTCCTTGGAGCTGGAAGCCAACACCTATCTCCCCCAGCAGGCAGGGCAGGAAGGTTGGTGAGCTAAGAAGAGATGCTCACCTCAAGCCAGCCCCAAAACAAACATCTCCAGCAGCTCCCAGCCCCTGCTAGGTGCTGCAGCTCCTCCAGAGCAAGGAGCTCAGCCAAGCCCAGCAGGATTTCAGCTGAGGTTCCCTCCAGCCCTTGGGGAGGAATCATCCCAGCAGCATCACAGGCACCCACCACAGCCTCTTGCTGGCCACCACAGCCTCTTCTTGGCCACCACAGCCTCTTCCTGGCCACCACAGCCTGTCCTCCTCTTGATCTTCACCTCTTTCTGTGTCTTCTCCTTGCAGAAGCTGGAGATGAGTACTCCACAGTGTATGCCCAAGTTGGTCCTTTCCAGCAGGTGAGTCCATGCAGGTTCAACCTCCCATCATCTCCTGGGCCACTGAGGGGGCAGAGGTGACCTGGGGAACACCTAAGAGGGCTGAGGAGGAAGGGTGGCAGCTGGGCAACCCCTAGCTTTGTCTGCTAGTTCCTCCTAGGAACCTGAAGAGGAACATGCCAGCACTGCTGGGGGTGACCCTAGGGCAGCTGCCATCTGCTTGCACTTCCTGGTGCATCACCAACATCTCTGCCCCTTGTCCCACCTTGGGATGAGGGACAAGGAAGCCAAAGCTCATCCAGGTTTGGAGATCCCTTTGTCTGTGAGCCCTGGAAGCTCTCTTGAAACTCTTTTTTTCTCCAGGTGTCCCTGCAGAGCCTCTCTGACCCAAAGAAGACATCAACCTCTGATGTGGACACCTCCAAAACCATCTACTTCACCATCCAGGCTACAGCCCAGGTGAGCTGCCACTCAGGGCCACCTCCTCTGGAGGGGGTCTAGCACCAAGCAAAGAGCTGGGCAAGACCCCCTAAGGTGAGAGACACAACCTCTGGAGCAAAAGGCATGGCCAGAGGAGTCTTCACCTGCTTTTCTTGGGCTCCAGGCTCCAAGCCTTTGAGTCCCTCCTCTCCACCCACTGGAGAGATCATCTCCCAGCAGCCCAAGCCAAGCTCTTGTCCCTTTTGCAGTTGCAGACAGATGATGAGAAGATGGGCAGCAGCACCTTGGGGTGTTGGGAGCAGGATGAGAAGAGCATCTATGCCTCAGTTGGCCAAGCAAACCCCAGCAGGGCTCTGCTGCATCCATCAGCTTGCTTTCAGCCTGCTGGTGGGAGCTCCTGGCCATCACCTTGAGGGTGTCAGCATCCTCCAAACCCAGGCTCAAGTGGCACAGGAGCTCTGCCCAAGGGGTTGGCATCTCCATGGGGTTGGGGCTCCTTTGTCTGCCCCAAAATCAAGGTGCCTGGAGCACAAGTGTGGCTGCAAGTCCAGCAGTTGTGGGGCAAGGACACGAGCTGATGCTTCTGGGAGTCACCTGGCAGCCCTTCATGGTGTGGAGCTTCAAGAGGAGAGGACAGGAAGATCTCAGGAGCCTCCTAAGGCCTCTTCTTAATTGGGTTTTGGTTACACTTTTGAACTTGGCAAACACTTTGGGTTGCTAAGCCCAGAGAAAGCAAAAGTAGCTCTTGGGGGGGGAGGAAGGCAGAGACACACACGTGCCTTGGGCCAGGCTCTTGTGGGTTTGGTACTGCTTGCTCTTGGGACCTTCCAAAGCTCACAGCACCCCCACACCATGCTCAGCATCTCTTTGTGCCACCAGTCAGCAGCTTGTGGTTCCTCCATCCCCCCTGAGAGGCTGCAGAACCATGCTGGGGGGGGGAGGGCAGGAGGTGGACTGAGCCTGGGGGGAAAGCAGGACAAGGAAGGTGGCTGGGGCTGATCTGCTGCTCTCCTCTGGGGGCTTTCAGAGACTCCTAGAGGGGTTCAGGTTGGGAAAGACCTTGAAGATCATGGAGTGCAACCATGAACCAGCACTGCCAGGGCACCACTGCTCCAGGGCCCTCAGCAACACAGCTCCAGGGCTTGGAAACCCCTCCAGGGGTGGGGGCTGCACCACTGTCCTGGGCAGCCTGGGCCAGGCCTAACCCAAATCCTTCCTCCTGGCCAAGCTGAACCTCCCCTGGGGCAACCTGAGGCTGTTTCCTCTCCTTGTCCCTTGGCAGCAGAGCCCAAGCCCTCCCTGGCTCCAGCCTCCTCTCAGGGAGCTGCAGAGAGCCAGAAGCTCTTCCCTGAGCCTCCTCTGCTCCAGGCTAAGCAAGCCCAGTTCCCTCAGCTGCTCCTCACAGCCCTTGGGCTCTAGTCTGTGTAGAAGACTTCATTCTTGGATGGAATTTTTGGTTGGGAAGTGCTGTCCTTGTGGAGCTTGAGGGCAAAGAGCTGCACCCCCAAGCCCTGAATGCTCCAGGGATGGCTGCATGGCTGCCTCCCCCCAGGATGTCTCTCCTCCTGAGTGATTCCAGCCCAAACTGGGACTTCCATGGATCTGGGTGCCCAGCAAGGAGAAGCCAGGAGTCAGGACACATCCCCACCCTCCTTTACTCCCTAAATGTGGCAGCTGAGTGGAAGACTCCCAACTGCCATCAAGTTTTCCAGTGCCACTGCCCAGCCAGACACAGACACTGCCAGTGTTGGGAAACCTCTGCCTGGGTCTTCTGCTTCCTCTTGAGCTTTGTCTTCCCTCTGCAAGAGAGGAAACTACCCAGGGATGAAACCTTTGAAGTTCCTGGCCCAGGAGAACCCTCTAGGAGCTCCTGGAATAAAAAGGCAAGAAGACATCTGAGCTCCTTTCCTCTCTGCATGTTGATTTGGGGTTTTTTTAGGGGGTGGGAAAACCAGAGCAGGACTGGAATCATTGGTTTAGGAGTTGGGGTTCCTCAAATCCAGCTTCTCAGGAGGTTGTGCATTGCCCCAAGGGCTTCACTCCTGCCCTGGTAACTCCAACCCTCAGCCTGGGTTGGTTTTAAGCCACTGATGGTGGCAGCAAGGGTTGGTTTGCCAAGAACCAAGGTAGGGCTGGTAGAGCAGCATCACCACCCCCTTCAGCCAAGCTGCTGGACCTCCTCCATCCCTCAGCAGCTCCAGGGCTGATTTCTGCCTCTGAATCACCCAGTTTGAATGACAACACCTTTGAGCTGCCCGGAAGCCGTTGGTGGGGGCAGAAAGGGGAAGGAAGCTGTTGGGAGGAGGGGAGAGGCAGTGGAAGGTCTGGTGGGACCAGAGGGTGATGGTCAGGACAGGCTGGATCTGCCTCCTGGGGCTCTGCTCTGGAGCTGGTGAGTGGGGCTGGGGGCAGGGGGGAGCTCCCCTCCTCTGTGGGGCTGCAGGGAGGAGGAGGAGGAGGAGGAGGAAGAGGAAGAGGAGGAGAAGGAGGAAGGGGTGGTGTGAAGGCAGTGAGTGCAACATCAAGAGGGCTTCCCAGGAGTCCCTTTGCAGCAGGGTGAGATGTTCACTTGGACATTGGATGGAGGACAAGGCTCAGCTGCCTGTTTTAATCCTTGCCTTGGGTGTGGGTGCTGGCTGGGAGGAGGATTGGGGCTCCATAGGCTCTCCCACCACAACCTCACCCCTTGGGGTTATCCCACTCCTGTCCAACCCTTTGTTGGCCAAGTAGCCAAGATGTTCCCTGGTCACCCAACCCATTTCATGGCCAGAAGCATAGGAACTGTGGCCTGGGTTGCTTGAGGACCTTGTTTTGCCACCCATCCATGCTGGCACCACTGGCAGTTGCCCAACCACCAGCAGCTTGGTGGAGGTTGAGTCAGGATGAGCTCATGAGCTCAGATTGGGTCATGCACCAGGTCCAAGAAGGTCTCCCCAGCATCAAGAAGGACCAAGAAGGTCTCCACTACAGTGCTGCCACTGCTAGCACCTTCTGCCCTAGCAGATCCTTGCCTTGGTGGATCAGAGCAGTGTGACCCTGGTGGGATATGGGGTGGTAACACCCACAGCTCCTCTGGTAGCTGCCAACCCCCTCAAGGTGAGGTCTCACTGCAGCTCAACACCTCCACCCCAGGTCACCTAAGGTCAGAGGGACCTGGATTAGCCATTTCTTCACCCCCAAAAGGGTTGTGCAGGCCTGGCCCAGGCTGCCCAGGGCAGTGGTGGAGTCTCCAGCCCTGGAGGGGTTTCCAAGCCCTGGAGCTGTGGTGCTGAGGTCCCTGGTGTGCATGGGTGGATGATTGGACTCCTTGATCTCAGAGACCTTTTCCAACCATCCTGATTCTTGGATCCCATGATTTCTGGCTCCTGAGGAGGACCATGGTGGGAGCTGGTGCAGTCCCAGCTCTGCAGCTCCTGTTCCTCAGGAGCAGATCTGCTGTGGGGAGACACCAACAGGAATCAACAACCTTCACCCCCAGCTCTTGCCCTCAAAGAAGAGGAGCCAGGCTATGGAAACACCACTCAGCCTGATGATGTCCTGGAGCCCACAGGAGCCCCCAGCACAACCCCTGAGGATGTGGACAAGCTGACAAGGTGGCCATCAGCCACTTCAAGCCCTCCTTGGAGCAGGGACCCCATCAGCACCTCCATGCCAACACAAGCAGGCAGCAGGGGGAACAAAACCCGTGAGTGCTGTGGAGAGAGGAAGAGATGAGCTTGGGGGATGTGCCACCACCCTGGAGGGTCTTGTACCCTCCCAGGGACATCCCCCACCCCCTCTGCCAGTGCCAGCCACCATCTCCCATCTCTTCCTGCAGAGCATGGAGCAGGTGTCCCCATCAAATACTGGTCTCCAGCTATCTTTGTGGTGGTTGCTCTCCTCGTCCTCTTCTTCACCTACCACAGGACCAGGGCTGGAGGTGAGCTCCACCAACACCTCCTGGCTTTGCTCAGCTGCAGGATGGGGTGGAGGAGGGAGGGAGGTTAGCAGGAAAGGGTGTCAACCCTCTCCCAGCCCACAGCCCACATCCTCACAGTGCTGGCAAGTGCTGCAAGAAGTCAGTTGCTGTGCTGCAGCTTCACAAGCTTCATCTTCTGGCTTTGTGGTTGGGGTAGGGGGGTGGAGAAGGTCCTTGCACCAAGCAGGGGTTGTCCCTCAACACCCTTTGGCTTATTTCCATGCTGAGGGTCTCCCCTTTGCTCAGATCTGGCTTTAGAGGTCCAGAAGTTCAACCCTTGACTCCCTTTTGCACCTCTCATGCCCAGCTCTGTCCCTTCCCCTCTGCCACATCTCTGCTTCAACCCAAACCTTGGGCTTGAGGATTTCTCCTCCTGCAAAGTAAACCCCAAAGCATCTCCAGCTCCTTCTCCATCACTGCTGACCCAGGAGGGTCAAAACCCTTTGGGTCCTGCTATTGAGTAACTCCTGTGTCTGTCCTGGCCCCACAGGGAGCAGGGACCAAGCCACCTTGGCCAGTGACTCCTCAGGTGAGACATGGTCAACCTCCAGCCTTGGATCTTCTTACAGAATCCCCAAATCCAGCAGGGTTGGGGTGGGAAAGGGACCTGTGGGGACCACCCAGCCCAACCCTTGGGCTCCAGCAGGGTCACCTCCAGCAGCTGGCCCAGGGTCACCTCCAGCTGGGCTTGGAATCTCTCCCCAGGAGGAGACTCCACAGCCTCTCTGCAAAGCCTGGGCCAGGGCTCCAACCTGAGCCTAACACCAAACAAGCTTCTCCTGCTCAGCTGCAAGCTCCTGGCTCCCAGTTGGTGGCCAGTGCCCCTTGGCCTGGCCCTGGGCAGCCCTGAGCAGAGCCTGGCCCCAGCCTCTTGCCCCCAGCCTTCAGCTCTTGCTGGGCATGGAGCAGCTCCCCTGTGGGGCTGCTCTTCTCCAGGCTCAGCAGCCCCAGGGCTCTCAGCCTTTCCTCCTGCCAGAGCTGCTCCAGGTCCCTCAGCACCTTCCCAGCCTCCCCTGGCCTCTCCCCAGCAGTTCCTTGTCTCTCTGGAGCTGGGGAGCCCAGGGCTGGCCCCAGGAGCCCAGAGGTGAGCTGAGGAGGGCAGAGGAGAGGGGGAGGAGAACCTCCCTTGCCCTGCTGCTCCCCCTCTGCTGCCTGCAGCCCAGGAGACCCTTGTTACACCACTGTGTTCAGCCCAAGCCCCATGAGGAGAAGACCTCTCCTCACACCATCCCCACCTGTTGCCTTGCAGATTTGGGAGCCCTGGACTATCAACCTACCCAGGACACCACCCCCATCATCCCTGCCCCTCAGGTGAGCCTGGCTGCTGGGGAATCTTCTCACCATCCACACATGAGCTGAGAGCTGCTCTCCAGCTCCTCTGTGGCTTGGGGTAAACCCCAAACTGTGCCTCAGTTTCCCTAGCCACTACAGCTGAGGAGCTGGCTGCTGAGGCTACTCAGGGCAGCTCTCCTCTCTTGCAGGAGGAGAGGATGGCATCAGAGAACATCTCAGCCCTGGAGCAGACTGAGACCAGCTTCTGTCAGCTGCCCCCATCATCACCTCAGGTATCTCACCCCCATGCCCTGAGCCTTAGTGAGCCCAGGTAGGTCCCTCAGGAGGGTTCCTATCTCCTCATCCCCACCACCCCCACCCAATTTTGCTCTTCTCCAGCCTGACAGCCCTACAGCCACCAGTGGTCCTCCCTCCAAAGAGCCTGGTGCTGACTGAAGCTTCTTGAGGTAGCCAAGTGGCTTCTAGACACCCCCAAGGAGCAGGAGGCCACCCCTGAAGGTCCACATGGGGATGGAGCTGGGCTGATGTTCCTGCTTGGAGGCCACACAGTGGCTGTAAAACATCATGTGCTGCCTGGGTCCTTCCTGTGGATACCCAAATCCTGGTGGGAGTGAAGATCTGCCTGGGAGGACAAGGACCCATGGGGGATGTGGTCACCTCTGGGGTGACACTGCTGTGCCCCATGTGCAAGGACAGGAGCCTGGGGGGTGCCTGTGGTGGGCATGGCTGAGCCAATAAAGCAGGAGTTCACCCCAGAACCTCTGGGCTTCCTCCACCAGGACATGGAGACCACCCCCCTCAACCCCCACCCCTTTCCCCCCATATGTCTCAGAAGGGAGCAGAAGGAGCTGGTGGCCAACCCATGGTTGGGGAAGGAGCTTCTGGTGTTGCTCAGTTACTCCCAGAAGAGGGAAACCCCCCCAGAGGAGTGCAATAATCTTCCACCTCCCCCAGCCAGGGCCAGCAGGTCACCAGATGATTGAGGAACTCATCTCAGGGCCAAGATGGGACCACCCAGGGCAAGGATGGGACCACCTAGGGCAAGGATGGGACCAGCCAGGGCCACCCAGGGCCAGGAGGTCATCAGATGATTGAGGAACTCATCCCAGGGCAAGGATGGGACCACCTAGGGCAAGAATGGGACCACCCAGGGCAAAGATGGGACCATCTAGGGCCAGCAGGTCACCAGATGATTGAGGAACTCATGCCAGGGTCAACATGGGACCACCTAGGGCAAAGATGGGGCCACCTAGGGCCACCCAGGGCCAGGAGGTCACCATAGGATTGAGGAACTCATCTCAGGGCAAAGATGGGACCAACCCAGGGCCACCCAGGGCCAGCAGCTCATCAGATGATTGAGGAACTCATCCCAGGGCAAGGATGGGACCAGCCAGGGCAAGAATGGAACCACCCAGGGCAAAGATGGAACCAGCCAGGGCCAGCAGGTCACCAGATGATTGAGGAACTCATCCCAGGGTCAACATGGGACCACCTAGGGCAAAGATGGGACCACCTAGGGCCACCCAGGGCCAGCAGCTCATCAGATGATTGAGGAACTCATCCCAGGGCAAAGATGGGACCAGCCAGGGCAAGGATGGGACCAGCCAGGGCAAGGATGGGACCAGCCAGGGCCACCAGGGCCAGCAGGTCACCAGATGATTGAGGAACTCATCTCAGGGCAAGGATGGGACCAGCCAGGGCAAAGATGGGACCACCTAAGGCCAGGAGGTCACCATATGATTGAGGAATTCATCCCAGGGCCAACATGGGACCACCTAGGGCAAAGATGGGACCAGCCAGGGCCACCCAGGGCCAGAAGGTCACCAGATGATTGAGGAACTCATCCCAGGGCAAGGATGAGACCAGCCAGGGCAAAGATGGGACCACCCAGGGCCAGGAGGTCACCATATGATTGAGGAACTCATCCCAGGGCCAAGATGGGACCAGCCAGGGCCAAGATGGGACCACCTAGGGCCACCCAGGGCCAGGAGGTCACCAGATGATTGAGGACCTCACCCCAGGGCTCCAAAGGAACACCTCAGTGTCCCATGCCCTGGGAGAAGGAGAGGATGAAATGAGGAGCATGCTGAGGAACCCTGAGCCCTAGTATAGCTTGAGGTTGGAGCAGCAACCTCCCTGGTGCCTCCACAGCCCTGAGGACCTCCCTGCACTCAGCTGCCTCAGTTTCCCCCTGGCTCTGCACCCCAGGTGGAAGGAGGGTGGGGAAAGGACCTGTGGGGGCTGAGCTGGGAGGGGGTGGAAGGTGCAAAAGCTAGAGCAGCTTGGGTCCTAGCTGCTGGGGGTTGTCCTGTCACAAGTTGAGGTGTGAGAGCTCTCTGCTGGGTGCTGGCAGGGTGCAGGTGGGTGCTGGGGGGTTGCAGGTGTCACCACATCTGCTGCTGTCAGCCACAGGCTGTTGTTCCCTGGGGAGCTGTGCTTTTGGGGGGACACACACACACACTCACTGGGACATGTCCTTGGCCCTACAGACCCCCAAATCCCTGACCCCACAGAACCCCAAACCCCAAGCCCTTGGTCCTACAAACCTCAGGCTTTGGTCCCCATGACCTCCATCCCCTTGGTCTTCCTAACCCTAAACCTTTGGCCCTCAAGCCCCAAATCTTTGGTCCCTCAAGCCCCAAGGTCTTGGCCCCTCTAAACTCCAAGCCCTTTGCCCCTCAAATCCCAACTCCTTGACCCTATGACCCCCAAATCTTTGCTCCCTCAAACCTTTGGCTTCAGAAACCACAAACCCTTGACCTCTCCAACCCCAAGCCCTTGGCCCCTCAACCCCCAACTCCTTGACCCTATAATCCCCAAATCTTTGGCCTCTCCAAACCCAACTCCTTGCCCCCCAATAAACAAACCCCAAACCCTTGGTCCTTCAACATCCAAGCCTTTGGCCCCATAAACTCCAAACCCTTGAACCCCTAAAGCCCAAGCCCTTGGCCCTTCAAGCCCTAAGTCCCCAACCCCTTGGTCCTTCCAACCCCAACTCCTTGGCCCCCATAAACCCCATCTCCTTGACCTCCTCAGGCCCTAAATCCCCAACCCCCTGGTCCTTCCAACCCCAACTCCTTGGCCCCCATAAACCCCATCTCCTTGACCTCCTCAGGCCCTAAATCCCCAACCCCCTGGTCCTTCCAACCCCAACTCCTTGACCCCATAAACCCCAAACCTTTGGCCCTTCCAACCTCAGCTCCTTGGCCCCCATAAACCCCAAACCTTCAGCCCTTCCAACCCCAACTCCTTGACTTCCTCAAGCCCTAAATCCCCAAACCCTTGGCCCTTCCAACCCCAACTCCTTGGCCCTAGAATCCCCAAACCTTTGGCCCTTCCAAGCCCAATTCCTTGGCCCCTCAGCCCCTAAATCCCCAACCCCTTGATCCTTCCATCCCCAACTCCCTGGCCCCCCCAAACCCCAACTTCCTGACCCCCTCAACCTCCCAACCCCCCAACCCCTGAACCTTCANGCCCCCACAAACCCCAACTTCTTGACCCCCTCAACCTCTAAATCCCCAAACCCTTGATCCTTCAAACCCCAACTCCTTGGCCCCCATAAACCCCAACTCCTTGACCTGCTCAAGCCCAACTCCTTGGCCCTAGAAACCCCAAACCTTCAGCCCTTCCAACCCCAACTCCTTGACCTCCTCAAGCCCTAAATCCCCAACCCCTTGGTCCTTCAAACCCCAACTCCTTGGCCCTAAAATACCCAAACCTTTGGCCCTTCCAAGCCCAATTCCTTGGCCCCTCAACCCCTAAAAGCCCAAACTCCTGTTCCTTCCAACCCCAACTCCTTGGCCCCCTCAACCCTTAAATCCCCAACCCCTTGATCCTTCCATCCCAACTCCTTGGCCCCCATAAACCCCAAACCTTTGGCCCTTCCAACCCCAACTCCTTGGCCCCCTCAACCCCTAAATCCCCAAATCCTTGGTCCTTCCAACCCCAACTCCCTGGCCCCCTCAACCTTTAAATCCCCAACCCCTTGATCTTCAAACCCCAACTCCTTGACCCCCATAAACCCCAAACCTTCAACCCTTCCAACCCCAACTCCTTGGCCCCCATAAACCCCAACTCCTTGACCTCCTCAAGCCCAACTCCTTGGCCCTAGAAACCCCAAACCTTCAGCCCTTCCAAGCCCAATTCCTTGACCCCAGAAACCCCTAAATCCCCAAACCTTTGGTCCTGTCACCCCCAACTCCTTGGCCCTCACAACCCCCAAACCTTTAGCCCTTCCAACCCCAACTCCTTGACCCCTTCAACCTCTAAATCCCCAACCCCTTGCTCCTTCCAACCCCAACTCCTTGGCCCCCATAAACCCCAACTGCTTGACCTCCTCAAGCCCTAAGTCCCCAACCCCTTGGTCCTTCCAACCCC
>VWZX01003896.1:0-25293 GCA_013399015.1 Galbula dea
CCCTAATACTTCTTAGTGTCTCCACCTCCTCCTTAAGGTCTGCCACTAAACGAATTATATCATTCACCTGCTCACATCTGACAGAGGTGACCCTTACCTCATCTTCTAGAACTGTCGTAAGGTTAAAACAGTCTGTACATCCAGTAGTCTGGACTGCTATATCCTTGTTGTGGGGTTCAGTTTGAACCATCACGCTCCTAGTGGCAGCAGCAGCAATGGCTTTCTTTCTTGTAGAGACCATTTCTGGGCCAGATACGTGGGCAGGCAAAGTTAAGAACGCTATTGTAGTGCCCCTGCATTTCCTCCCTTCACGCCCTGCCTGCATGAACTGCTGCACAAACTGCCCTGCACCTGTTTGCCCGCTCCTGTTCGCCACGCTCCCAGGGCCAGCTAATATAGGAGAGAGTGTGTCCGCCTTCAATGCTGGCCCTGCCCGGCAAGTCAGAGCTAGGGGCTCTTCGCAAGCCACTCCCGTGGGAGGGGGTAGCTGGGCTGTAGCAGCCTCTCTTTGCCTCCTGCCTTGCTGTCTCTTGTACCTCCGAAGCTCAGCACTGTCTCCCTGCCGCGATCCTTAACCAGATATACACGCCAGGGCAGCCTTGCTCCAAATGGCTGAAAAAGTGGTGCCTAGAGGCTCTTCAAAGCTGCCGCCTTCAATCCTGGCCCCGCCCGGTGAGTCAGAGCTAGGGGCTCTTCGAAAGCCACTCCCGTGGGAGGGGGTAGCAGTAAGGGCCAGAGGGACTGGCAGTACCTTCAGACACTTATCTCCCCAACAGTCACTTGGTTGGCATCCAAGAAAATACGCACTCCGACTCCACTTTCCCTCAAAGCATAGCCAGGCACCCCATACACAGCTGAAAGACTGTTATCCTCCCAGCAATGCCTTCCTTTTTGTTGGTGTAAACCTGGTACCTCTAACTATAGGGGATCAACTGTGGTAATGCCCAGCTTTCACAATTAGTTACACCAGTTTGCTCAAGCTTAGAATTATTTTTTTAAAATCCTAAACAGAAAAATATTTCCAGGAGCTTTAGTCAGTGTTATTTTCACTGGTTTTATGTACAGCCTTCATACAAAAAGACACTAATATTGTATTAAAAGTTTGCAAATCAATTCCAGAATAGAGCTGGTACAGCTGGATTAATTTTCTTACTAAGAATGTGCTCATGCTGTGGTTTGCCAACCAGATTTGGCCTATGTCCCATTCCTTGCAGACTTCTTTACCAAAGGCCCTTCAAATGTTGTCCAAATCTGGTCTGTGCAATCTATGGATTGTTCTGGCAGTCTGTGTCCTACAGTTATTTTCTCGAAGTGCTGCAGGATCCTCTGTGGCTCTGGGATGGGAGGAAAACAAGTACCTTCTTTATATTCATTCCTGTAAGAGATAATGTATACTGCTAAGGAAACTCTGTAGGAGAGTTAAGTGAAATAGACCACTAGTGCATGTCTATTGATACATCCATGATACGTGCAAGAGGTATCTTCTAGATTCGTCCTGATTTAAGTTAGAAAGCAACTAATTCTGTTCAGTGATTTTACTTTTCAGCTAGGTCTCTTCTCAGTAATTGGTCTTTCTGAAATTAACTGCACATTTTCGCAGACAATGCCTGCTTCTAGCAGTGATAACGCTTGATGCTTGAAGTTACTACCAAGGATTGGTATGCAGACTAAGGTCACTGCTAAATCTTGAGTACTACATTGGGGAGTGAACAGTAAAAGGCCACACCTGCAGGGAGGAACAGAGAAGACGTGACTTGAAACTGACCAACTAGCTAGTCGATTCCATATACATCATATTCAGTATAAAGCTGAGGGATCATGAGGGTCAAGCTCTTTCAATGGCCGGCATCTGAGGATGACTTTGCCCGTTCTGCCTTTGATCCCAATCCATATGTTCCTGAATCCAGTTCCAGAATGTTCCTGCATCTGTTCCCCACCTGCTGCTACGCCCATCTGGGACCTCCCAGTTGCTTACTCACAGCATCAGTGATGATAGTGATGTTACTGTCATCAGGGTTTTTTGGGTTCGATACTGTGTTTGCATATATTTTATTATTATTTCCATCAAAGTAGTTTTCGTTTTCTCAGTGTTTCTCCCTTATTCCCCTTCTCTTTCCCTTTGGGAAGGGAGAGGGGTTAATAGAGAGCATCTGTGGCTATTTAATGGCCAGCCCAGGCCTAATCCTTGACAATATTGTTTCCATAATGGTAGAGGTCCAGCTGCACAGAAAACTTCCATATGAAGCTATGTTACAGAAAAATTAAATAATTAATCAAGGTTCAGAAAGCTACCTTACATATAATTAATAATATTATTGCAGACCTTTACATGGCTACATTTTTGCTTATGGCCAGAATGAAAGTAGTACTGTAACAAGTCAAGTGTGGACTAAGTAGTTCAGGCTTAATTAGATCTGAGGCGTTGACTAAACATAGAATTATAATTAATCACTTTGATTTTTCTTCATAAATTCCAGAAAGGATAGTCCCAAAGGACTGTTGCTCAGTTTACTATGAATTATTCAAATTCATAAACATAATTCATATTATACAATGGAAGAAACCAAATTTGTAGTCTTGATAATCCACAATAAATGCGTGCAAATTTTCTGTCCTTATCCATTTAAATAAATAATGGGAGTTTTTAGAGCAAACTGAAAATCATACACTTTCCCAGGACTTGCAACTTTTCTATAAAACAATACTCCTCTTAATGTTTTCAACATCTGCTGCTATATTTTAAGTGGGAATTATACTGATATAAATTAAAAGCCTAGTATTGAGCTTTAGAGTTTTAAACAAAGTAAGCTGCTTCCACAATAGTTTATGAAGATGCTTGAAGTATTAAAACAGATGAATTATTTTCTTTGTATGTTAGGTCTAGAAAGTTATTTTTCAAGAGAAAAATGACAATTCTTATTTATGTAAATTAACAATCATCATTAAATGTCATTAGTTATCCCAAAGCAATTTCTTACTTGTTAGAAAGTTTTAAAAAGAAAAAAATAAGGTAGTTACCCAAAAATTGTTAGGTTTAGGGGTTTGCTAGAATGCTAGAAACATTATTTTAGTATTGGTCATATCCAAAAGATCTTTCAATGACGCTGTATAGTGTGAGACTGTTAGGAGAGGTGGGCCAGATTATGCTACCCATTATTCAGTCATTCTCAACTTTTATCTTGAGTAATTGGACTACATTAAACAATTAAAGGATAAGAAACAAATAATGAATTCCACGAACCTTCTCTTCTTGCTCCTAGCAGTGTCTCGCACAATTGTATCTCTTAGCCACTGCTTCTAGAGTGTTTCACAAATAAAAGCTTCAGTATAGTTTTAAGAACAAAGCTTGTATTTCAGGTGCAACCATACTAGCTTGTTGGAAGAATGAAGATAGAAGTGACAGCAGAAAATACTTGTCTGAACATAGTTCAGTAAAAAAAAAAAAAATATCTTGGATCAGTACAAGAGGATGACTCACCAGGTGTGGCCTAGTCTAGTAGTCTTTACACCTCTTTAATAGAGGCAAAAGATTGTCTGAATTTATTTCTGTAAATTTATTTCTGTAAAAATAAGAGGACCTCATTTCAGCCATAGTACACAAAAATAAGCTATGATTTAATTAATTTGCTGTTCAAATAGAACTTGGTTATGGAGAAACTTGCAATTAAACATCTCATAAAGAAGAAAAGCAATGTGAGGATGATCTCCTTTAGTGTATTCAGTCTTGTGCATCTTCTTAAGTAATGGTAATTTCCTACCAAAAAAAGCTGTTATCACCGAACACAACACTAAGTATAGCAGCAGAGACTGAAACAACTCCTCAAAAACATTGCTATGAGAGTACTTCATTCGGATTTTACACTTTAAGTGGGAGCCATGCAGCTAAACAGCAAGGGCAGTGGAGGTGACAAGATCCATTTGTTGATGATAGAACATCATATAGGGATAAAACAAGCCAACTGAGCCCCAAGAAGAAGAAAGGCAGGTGTCAAAGGTATTCAGCCTAGGTAGGGGGTATGTGCTCTAGGCTGCTGTGCTGTCCATATCTCAAAGGGCATTAGGACTACACTCCTTTTTTGAAGCATTATTGTTTCTGCAGAAAGTACCATCCTTTTGTAGTTGATACTTGAATCCTTTGCAAGTCCTGCTCTTGATAGTAGTGAAAGGCTCTCAGAAACCAGAAGCTGCTTGAGGGCCACTCAGACACCGGGATGTCTGCAATGGAGATGACAATGGGGAAAACACACAGTGACTGTCAGCCAGTAAATACAGCTGATGAACTAATGGCAACTAGTCAGAGCATTCTTTATTCTGTCCTTAAGGCTAAGAAGCAGCAATCTTTTTTTTTTTTTTTAAATGTGCTTTTGCAGACTGACAACAATCTACTTATTTTAGGTAGTACACCATAAATTTACAAATGGATTGATATGGAAATCTTAGGCTTCCATGCATGGTATATGAAACACCTGAATCTTTATCAACATCCAAATGAGAAGCCACTAGAATTTTTACTTCCCAAAACATCTCACAGACAGGCAACGTTAGTATCTGATCGATGCTTCAGAATAGGACACATTCCTTTAAGGCCTTACAAATTAACAAAAGAAGGATCAAATCTGCATGCATGGAAAATAAGTTATAAATGGATTATTTGCAGAGGATAAGGGATTTTCGCAATGGAGGCTATGTCCAACATCAACCTTTATACTTAGGACTTAATTGAAACCAGAGGGGAAAAATTTTAACTGTTGCAAATGGGATTTGTAAATATGACTGAATAAAAGTTAATGCTGCGTAACTACACTAATTGCCAAAGATCCTAATCATCAAAGACACTATTTTGTCGCACTTATTTGAGACCTAAGATAACCTTCAACAAAAACAGATGCAGACTAAGTAGGTTACATTATACGTGCTCAGCCACAATGCCATTATATATCTACACTGATGGAGAACCAGACTTAATGGGACTGCTGTACTGATGGATCTGTGCACTAGACAAACATAAAGAATCACTCAGTGGTTGGACACGCTCCAACTTCTAGATTTTCATGACTGAAAGCAGAAGAGACATGGCACACATGCACAACCTTATCAGACACCACTCCATTGCCTAAATACTGCTTCAGCAATTCAGCTCAAAAGAACTCAAAATCCTCCAGATCCTGGGAAGATAAACAGTTATTAAATGAAATAGCATTAATTAACTGAGTCCCAGCCTATGTTAAGCTTAAAACTTAATGTGCATCAACTATGCCTACAGCAACATGCTAACCAATACTCTATGGACAGATTTTGGTTCTACATTAATACTTTCATATAAACCTGTTTAACTGGAAAAGATGCTCAGCACTGCAAGAGCAGAGAAAAACTGGAGCAACAGATATAGCTCCACCCACAATGCCAGGCTAATATCTTCCCTAGTTATTACATTGCATATTAACATCAAGTACATTAACTGAGTTTAATGTTTCTATGGGTAAACCTGAGAAAAAGTAATGTTGTAAAGAAAAATACAGCAGAAAACTACAAGAGCCCACATAACCTTTTAGTCTGAATTTAATTTGTCAGATAGAAATTATCTATA
Source organism: Galbula dea (assembly GCA_013399015.1). Lineage (NCBI taxonomy): Eukaryota > Metazoa > Chordata > Aves > Piciformes > Galbulidae > Galbula > Galbula dea. The sequence goes on from VWZX01003896.1 coordinate 5,588, forward strand.
TACAACCTGTGTGCATTGTTAACAGTTCTGTTAGTAAAGTCATTCAAATGTTCTAAAATATTAACTGGCTGCATAGCACATTTGACAATTATTGCCCATGTTGAAGAGGAAACACACATGGATTTACAGTAAATTTTGGCTGGGTTGGATTCTGAAGTGTTCTTAACACTCCTCAACGCAACTGAAAAGCTTTCAGAGCACAATTTAGTTGGATATTTCTTACCATTTCATTACAATCACAACACTGAGAGTTTAATAGGAAAAAAAAAACAATCACAAAACTAAAAAAACCTCAAACCAATCTAAAGTATCTACTAAAAAAGGAGCACTGAGTGGAATAAAATGTTCCCTTTCCCCATTTTTTACATTCTCAACAGCGATACCATCAAGATGTTTTATTAAAACAGGTAAACAGACTGATACTCTTTCATACTTGTGACAAGTAGGCCTGAGTTGGTGTGGAAAGGAACAGTCAGAAAAAGCCTGAGAGGGGAAAAAAAAGCTCATTTAATTAATTTACAATAATTTACAGCCATTTGTTTGTGTTCTGTTTGGTTTTTTTTTAATTACTATTATTTGTTTGTTTTATAAAAAGGCATTATACTGATCACAACAGGAGAAATCCTTGGTAATTTACAGTTATAGGTACAGAATTTAAATATTCAAGCTTGTGATGAAATGCAGCAAGGTGGTCGCAGTGTATAATGTAAACAAGTAGCTTTGGAAAGTGAACAAAGTCCTTCAGAGTACTAAGAAACAAAACAAAATAAACTCCTCATTTCTTCCTGAAACATGAGCACAGATCAGTGTTTAAAAATTCATTTACAAACATAATTTAAAACAGCTTCAGCTTGAAATCACTTTGACATGAAGAGATTTATAGTAAGATCCAGTCTGAAAGGGGCAGTGTTGAGGTCCCTGTAAAAGTAAACATCTTCCATTTCTTAAAAAAAGTGCCACAGCATTTGCAGCACAGTGCAGCATAAAATTTAAATACAAAAATATTTTTCTTCTGTTGGAAAGACCTTGCATCCCGGAGAGAAGTAACAATACTGTTACTAACAGAATATCCAGTCCATATCTTTCAAGTCATGTAAGGCAATTACTGTGTAAGTCTACTGTGTATGGCTAAAAGAAGGTCCAGAAAACGTCAGTCTTTGTTATGTTTTCCGGCTACTCCATGTATGTTCAGGTGTACTTTTGTGATCTGATGAGTGTTCAAAGGGAGATCTGTGTCCTATTGGAGATCTTGAACCATAATGAGACCTCTGATCTAATGGTGACCTTGGGCCACTGCTCGAAGCTCTGTGGTCCATTTGCCAGTCTGAGTGGTACCTGTAATCCCTAGAGGATTTATGATGGCTGTATTCTGAAGTGGAACGGTGATCTGAATGTATCCTGTGGTCTGAATGGGAACGGAGATCTGAATGAGCTCGGCTGTCTTTTAAACCTCCTTCTAAGTTTGACCTGTGGTCTCTGCTCCTGTAGTCATCTAACTTTCTATGCTTACTCTCAGTGTAGTATCTAAAAAATAGAAATTATTTGTATTAGTGTTACTGAACACACATTAAGAACCACAATTATGTCAGATCAACAGAAATGCATTAAAGAGATATTGCTGCAATTCTGCATTACTCAAAAAAGATGTTTTGGTGCTTGCTACAAGCATACTACAAAAGCAGCAAAGAAATCTGGAACAGATTTTAAAACTGCTGAAGTAACTCACCTGTTGTCTTGTTTGTAGTGATCCCAGTCTCTGTGATCCTTTCCATTGCTGAAGGCTGAATAGGGCCTTTTCCTTAAGTCACCTTTTTTGTAAGCATCAGCCTGATGCTTGTCTTTATGATGATCATGGTATTGTGACAAATGTCTGTCAGATGAGTAACTGTCCCTGCTACTGTCATCATGGTTTGTATTCTCCTTCAGTCTTTCCACATCTGTTTAATAAAGCAGAGGTTAAAAAGTCTCAAAGTCTTTTCTTCACCTAATTCAAAGAGCACTTCTACATATCAGATTGAAGGCATTATGAAAGTGACATTTAAAATTCAACAGAAAGAAGATCTAAATAGCTGAAAAATAAAGGCAATAAAATGAGTGAACTAAAAGAAGCCTCAGAACTAAGAGGGAAGCAAACTAGAAGGTACGTGTATAGGACTCAAACTGAACTCTCCAACCTCTCCATTCAGTCCATGAAACTAAGTGTGGTCCAAATGAGCAGCAAGTAGAGGTGTCTTTAGTAGAGCAGTTTTAAGCAGAAGGGGAGCAACTTGCTCTTTAAGAAGGGATGGCATTTGCTTAACTAAGAGTTTTAAAGGTACACCTTGTTAATGAAAGACTTTCAGTGGCATTCCTAAAACACATCATGTTGATTTTAAGTCCAGGAAAATATACTCAAAGTCCTACATAACACAATATAAAAGCAAGTATTACTAGAAGGCACACACAAGAGCATAGAGAAATAGGTGCTACTTTCAACAATAAAAGACAGCCCATGAAACCAATTGTAAAGGATGACTTCAATGAGTAATATGCATTCTTACTAAAAATACGCGTGGAATTTCCAAGAAATTTACAGGTTTTGAGTAGACCTCCCTTGCTTCCCAAACCTAAACAGAAAAAATGTTTCCAGCATTTTTTTTAAAGCATGGTCAATTACCTTGCTAGTACATTAAGTGCCACCTTCACCCTGCATTCCACTGGGTTTCTTCAGCAAACTAGTGAAGCTCTGCTAATCAGCTTATCTCTATGATACTTAGCAGTGTGGGAGAGAGGTCTAGGATAATATATATTTTTATTTATAACATATATATAATTTTAAAATTATAAAATGAAATAAACATGAAAACTAAGATATCTAATGTAAGAATATACATAAGATTTCTTACCTGGATTTCTAATTACATGTGTATTCACATTGCTGCTAATATGCTGGTCATTGTGTTGCTAAAAGAGACAAGTACAAAAATGCATTGCTAAACCCCGAAATTCATCTGAATTAATTAGAAAAATATTGTAAAAAAAGAGACTTCTTTACTACCAATGCAAGTAATACTTGAAGTGTTTCTGTGTTCTTTATAATCCTTTAAATGTAGTAAAAGAGTTATAACATTTAAAATATATATTTGTGTATTTATAAAGCATTTGAAAACACTACCTGGGAATCTTGGCGTTTTTTGATTGCATGTTTATACAGTTTATGCAGCTTTCTGGCATCAAATTCTGTAAACTTAGAAACAAAAATCCACAGATTCCTGAGGGAGAAGAAGAGGACATTATAATTCTTCTAGACATTTGTTTTTCCTCTGTTACACAACAGAATATTGTTTTAATTGAAATTTGAACAGTACTTCAGTAAACCAGAAACACTATAAAATTTAAAGTGTTGGCCAGCTGCACAGCAAACATTACCTAGATGCATTACAAACATCTAACAACATTTAACACTAGTACTAATAACTGTGTTAATAGAATGACTGATGAAACTCCTTAAAAAACGTATCTATCAATTTATGTATGTCTTCTGAAAGTTTCTTTGAATTGAGTATTTACCCCTCAGTAAATAAAAATTAGTAATTAAAAATTCTTCCAAACTTTAAATCTCTTACAGTGTAAGACATTTGATATGCTAGCCTTATTTCATGAAAATATGAGTGAGAATTTTCCCACAGAATTCCAAAGCCTGGTTAAAGCTTCTGAGAACTGTAGAAGAGAATGTAAAGGGCACAGCAATACATCTGTGCCAAATCTGTGCACAAAGGAATGAAAAAAGAACATTACATTTTTTAATTTCTGTCAAGATGCCAAAAACCCTGAAGTAGTTCAGAAGAATCTGAAGTGTGCTCGAGAAACAAGTCCGCTCCTTCATTATGATTCTTTAAAATTTTGGTCTAGAGTTCTGCAAAAGTAGATAACCAGAGCCTAGTAACACCCATATAACTTAAGCTAAGCCACTTCACTACGCTTCTTATTAAAGGTGGCTGAAATATGTATTTTATTAATCTACATATAAATTGTAGCATTATTATGAGTAATAGCTCTATAAGAGTTTTCACCTATAGAAACATAACATTTTCCAAAATCTAAGATGTGGACCTTGTTTTTGTATCTCAGATCACCTTAATATTTGGAAGTAAAGCAAGCAGAAAGAGCAGAAGCATTCTACACTTAACAGAAGTCTTCAACAAAATGAAACACTTTTTTCTCCCTTTTCAAATCCTTCTTTCTTTTGTCTCTCGTTTTGCTTCAGCTTCCTTTTTTACACATACAGAAGGGCAGGATATATTTTCAAACATAAAAGACTGAAGTGCACATTTGGATGTGCAGTAACTCAAACCGCATTAAGAACTTAAAAATGAAAAAGATGCTTACAAACCAACACTTAATTTTTAAAAAATTGGTACCTCATAAAGATGTAAACTCTTCTTTCAACCCTAAAGTATGTCTGAATATGTTATGATAAACACTTTATTAGTCGTAGCTAATATGTAATACGCAACTTAAGAATATATTTTAAAAACAATACGGAATTCTGTAACTCAAAATCATATCAAGTTCAACACAAATTGAGAATTTCCTATTTTTAGCAGGAATAAAAAAAACCCTAAACCAACAGAACCTCAAAATTGAAAAAATCCTGACAAAAGTAAGAATTCTCTTCCATTAAACACAATCTAATTAACAAGTGCTCTTGTGTTGGCTTTCAACTGTAAGAAGTGAAATGACTCCACCTACTGGACAAAATACATTGCTACACATTTTGAAAAGTATACTCCTTGTCAGAAGCACCTGTAATGATCTTTTTATGGATTACTATTTAAAACAGCAGAAAGATACAAGAACGAGACACTAAGAAATGAGAGAAGTAATCAAAAACTATTCTGTTTCAAGAAAAAAAAAACACAGAGGATAACTTACTTTCTCCACTGTTTAATTTGTTCAGGATTCGTGTACTCCTTTAAACATTCAGTAATGTGATCCCCAATTTTTATTAGACACTGTCTAGTATGTTCCAGCTGCTCTCTTTCAGAAAGGCCCTTCTCTGGTCGATCTAGCTGTTTCAATGCTGCTTTGACAGGCCTCATTCTTTCTTTGCACTGTAAAATTGAAAATAATGTATTAATTCAAAGGAAAAAAGAATCCTAAAACATGACCTGCCCTTTACTGTGAGGAAAAAAAACCCAAACAAACCAAACATACACACACAGAAGCAAAGACAATATTGTTACCAGCTAAATGAAACACAGCTTGCTCACAGCTCTTAAAAATGTTTTACAGGTTTCCTTTGGACTTAGTACAACTGGCTTTTATAATCATTGTTGCAACTTTCAGCAAAAGCATACAGGACTAGACCTACTTTTTAGCTACTGAAAGCTTGAAAGCTATACAAACTTAATACCAAAATTAAGTATGAGAGTGTTCAGTACATTTCAAACACAGATGTTATGTGTGTTCTTGAATTTTCACTCTTTGAATCAAATATTTTAATAATAAATTCGGACAAAACCAGTTAACATGATTTAAACTACAAACATTTGCTTAGGAATATCATCCAACTGCAACGCCATGGCAAACAGATGAAAAGCGTAGTTTTCTTGTCACAAAGAGCTAAATTAAGCCTGAACAACCCACAGTAGGAATTTCCAATTGAAAAGTGCAGTTAAATATGCTAATGCATTTGACCATTGCATAATGACAAACATGCATTCCAGAACAAAAAGCCTGGACAAAACTTTTTTTCTACATACAGACCCAAACCTAGAATTACTCCCACTAAGAACAAAAGTAAGTCTGTAGAGTAAAAATAAAAAATAATTGAAAAATGAAACAAATGTTTGGAACGGAATAAAATGGAATAGCAAAATTACCATTTAAGCATCTGAGGACAACTCAGAAAAAAAACAACAGGGAAACCATTCCATTGTCAACTCATTGCACTAGGTAATTAAGTGGCTGCACTGCATGTTAAACCAGCTTTTAAAGGTAGCCTTTGAAAGACAGCTTACCATGTGCACTGCTTAAAATACAGAAGTGAGGAGAAAAACCTTTGAAATGGAAATCAAGTGATTTTGTCACTTTGCCACACAAACATATCCACCTGAATCACCAGAGGCTCATTCTGGAAATCACAGGTGAGTTACCTGAAATGTTTAGAATAAAACTATACATAGACCAGTTACTTCTATACTCAGTATGAATCTTACTTCTGTGTTACAGACAGCACTCAACAACAGCCGGTAGAAAAAAACAACTGTTGAAATCTGAATGACAAAACACCCACAGGAGAGTGAGTAGCTGCTCCAAGTAACTCACTGATACCTTTTCCAAAGGCCCCAACTAACCTATAAATCTTTATGTAATTATGTGTACATACTTTTTTCCTCTAATATAGATTCTGGTTTTAGTCAGAAATACTGATTGAACAAAATTCTTCTACTGACAGAGACATTACCCAGCAAGGTATTTCTAAGAGCTTCAGCATTTTTTCCTTCCTATGTCTACTACTAATTTAAGTCTGCAATAGTTCAGGAGGGAAGTGCTGAAACATAATTTATTTTGCTATCTTTCAAAGAAGAAACACATACATACAGTGAAGCCAGAGACTCCAGCATTTGCACCGATTCTTGTGGGAACATAATATTGGTGGCTAGAAAGACTGTAAACCGACCTTATAGCAAGGAGGGCGAGTTTGAGAGAATGAAACAACAGTGCAGAATACCCTGTTGGAAGCATGTGAGAGAACAAGATATCTGTTGAGCATGTGGGACTGATTGCTTGAGAGAATGAAACAACAGTGTGGAATACCCTGTTGGAAGCGTGAGAAAGCAGGCTGGAAAGCTATCTGTTGAGTGTGTGTGACTGTCTGCATGTGCTGAACAAACAAGCTTGAAGTTAAGGAGAAAGGTAGTAGAAGAAAAATCCCATAATCAAATTAAGGAAATTTGAGGCAATAAAAAGTGGGTCCTGCCACGACAGGGTAGTACTCTGCTCTGAGTAGTGCTCCCTCTTCACGGACTGAAAATGTGTCTGTCATCCTTCTGCACGTCACCCCTATTCCAGCTGGACAAGCATCAGCAGAGAAACCTGCAGATTCTTGCCTGCTCTTAAGGAGCAAGATAAACAAACTACTCTTGAGGATTTATCTTTTCAGTCTATATTCTGCATATATTCAGCACACAGACCACTGCGTAAGTTCTCCTACTACTTCGCACGAAGACAGTAAACAACAAAACTGCTGGAATGAAGAACACTTAAACTGATGCAAGGCTTAACTAGAAATCACTTACGTTACTGTGCCTAGTAACAGAATCAAGACTATCAGAAATTGTCCTCACTTCGATTATAAACACCAACTTACCAAAAATGGACTTACCACACTAAAAGTTTTCTGATCCAGTTCTTCAGATTCTTCTGATACAGGAACTGGTTCACTAGTAGCAGTAATATGAACTGGAGTATCAAACAATGGAATTTTTTTGTTTTTTTCTTTATTTTCAGATTTGATTTCATTTACCTAATAACAAGATATAAAAATTACTTAAGTAAACTTTATTGTAGCTCTAGAATTATCCTGTAATTGATGTGAATCCCTGTAACTACTGCATTCTCTTCAATAGTAAGAATAAAATCTATGCTGACGTTCAATGACAGTACATTTTACTTTCCTTGTAGGATGGAAAAAGAGAATGGAAAAGGAGTAAAAGAACTTCTTGCACACATTTGTACTCTCAGTCCAGCCAAGACACGTATCATTGACTTCAAATGCCTGTCTTCATGGTTTCAGGTAGTAAAAGTAAAACTTCAAATGATGTGTAACACTTCAATGAAATGACAACTGATCAGATCCAAAAGACCTTTTAATCTCAAAATCATTTATGTAAACCTAGTGGCCTTTTCTAATGCTATATAAAATAAGCAAACCTAGTTACCTTCTCTTCCTTTACTTCTTTTTCTTTCTGTGTGGATTCTTTTACTTTGTTTTCTCTCTTTTCTTTAATATCTTTTTCTTTTAATTCTTTTTTATCCTCTTTTTTCTCCCTTTTCAAATCCCTCTTATTTTCCTTTTCTTTTGTCTCTCTTTTTTCTTCAGCTTCCTTCTTTATACCAATATCTGGCTCAGGCTTTTCTTCATTTTCCTTTTCTGCTTTAATTTTTTTATGTGGATGTTTCACTGAAACAATCTCATCCTGCAATATGCAAGCATATATGTGACATCAAACTGAGCTCCTATCTATAGAAGTTCAATAACTATCAGATTAAAACATACTTCTTAGCTGTGCTTTTTTTTTCTTTTTGGACATCAATTTAACATGTATCAAACATAACTGAATGCAGTTGTAAAGAAAGATGAGAACTACTTACTCATGTCCTTGATGTGACAAAGTACTGATTTAGCAGTGGTATTTTGGTGAGAAATTATATCCATTTAACTTAGAATTAACTTAGAATTCTTCCCCTCTAAAAGGCAGTAAGGCTCTGAAGAGCTTAAAAAAACACTTAAGTAGGTCTTGCAAAACTGAGCTGATTGGTCAGAACACTCAAGTGATGAGGAAGTTAGAAGACCTCTGTTCTAGGTGGTTTTGTACCAGTAACTTTTTACCATTCCCATATGAAACACTCACACAAGAAGGTAACAGAGTCCCAACTTTCTGTTTTCCAAAAGGTGCTCTTTTTAGTAAAATAAATTCTGGTTACAGATGGTCTAATAGGGGGCCTTTCAATTATTTGAAAGTGAACAAAATACCACCCCACTGTTCTTTATAACACTCACTAGGTATTTAGATGGAAACTAAAATCCTTTCAGACAGAAAAATACTATAATAAATAACAAAGTGAAAAGTACAGGTGCAGGTACCATTATAATCTTTTAATTTATTTGAACACATCCTGGAAAGGCATATATAGACTCTACTGGATAAAAAAAAAGATTAAAGAACGCCTAATAAATGAAACTGAACAAATTATTTAGATGAGCTATCAAGTAAGCAGCCCAAGCAGAACTTCACTATTTAGGTATCATGGAAACTTCCCAGCAGAACTCCAATGACTTTAACAAGAGTTTCCTGAACAGATTAAGTTTTGAATAATTACATGCAGTTTGGCAGCTAAGTAGCTAAAGGCAATCATTTAGGTGATTAAAGATAAAATAATTAGGTGATTAGTTCAGTTTTAAGAAGTGCAATTGTTAGTCTGTGTCCAAAAGTACTAAAGAAATTAGTAATTGTTATTAAATATAGAAAAGGGCACAGAATTGTAGGCACTTTCCCAAAACATAACAAGTCAATCAACTCACTGGCAGTGTCTTCTGTTTTGACGATGAAACTGATGATGTTAGATGAACTCTAACACTAATTTTTTAATTAGTCTGAATTCTAAAACTAAGCAAATTAAGTGTTAAATTGCCTATGTTAACTTATGGGGAACTGTGACAACACTTCTTAAATCTTATGTTCCAGACAAATCGTTGTATGTACAAACACAGTACCACAGTATTGTCTGTGCTGGAAAGACCCAATAGGATCATTGAGTCCTGCTCTTAAACCCATGGAGGACACCCCAGGAATCACACCATGTGCCTGAGAGCATTAACATAATCCAGTTTACATTCAATTTTTAATTTTTTTTTTTCCTCATAGTGCAATTTAAATCCATACAGGAATGCTTTAGCTAAAAATGACCACTAATAAATGACCACATGTCATGGCTCTTCTAAAGATGACTCTGGCTTAACTACATATTTACAGTTTCCTTTAGAGTGAGTTGGTAATTATAATGGTGTGTAAAAGTTTAAAATGGTTATGTAAGACATTTAAATTTATTTTATTTTAAATTGAGTACAAACTATTTTAATGACAAATACAGACTTGCAGTGATTTATTTAAACTACTTTTAAAGTCACAAAATAGCTCTAACATGACTCTTAAGTGACCTAAATTTTTGTCTCTAGTGGTTTCTGCTGTGTGTTTTTTTACAATATAATGCAGAAAACAGCTCATAATTCCTCAGTTACTGACTTATTATTAAAATAGAATAGGAAGAGTCTTCCACGTTTGCACTGATGCCACATCAACTGTAGTCACCACAGGAAAAAGATGACATTAAAGTGCTCCAGTTTTGTAAGTCAGAAGCAGAAGATAAAATAGAAATCAATATTAATAGGAAGGACTGAATAGTCATCTTTACTGTATGAAATATATTTACCTTGTTATCCTCATCCTCATCGGATTTTTCAGAGGGTTGTGGTGAAGAATCACTTTTTATTTCTTCTTTTATTTTTGCAGCCTTTATCACCTTATTCTTCTTAGTTCTTGTTTTTCTCCTCTTTGAATTGCCCTGAATGCAAATTGATCTTTTTAATATGTCAACTGACAGGCATCCTTGCATCACAGTTGCAGAAAAAGATTTTTTTACATCACACAGAAGGTTCATCTTGTTTTATTTATTGCCACTAATGACCACCACTTTCTCAGGACTGGAGACAGAGCATAGTGCAACATTAGAGAATAGCAAGAGAGTAATACAACATGAAAGTTCAAATTAATTTATTGAGTTAGTCTCACGTAATATGATTAGCAATACAGAGTAATATTACACAAAGAAAAAAAAGCAGAACTAAAAAAGAAAACAATCAGCTGACATGCCCGTAAGAGTATTGTTCTATCTCACTAAAAAATGCCAAATTTTACTTACTACACCAGCAAGCTTTTGTGCTTCCTTCCTTGCAAGGTCTTTATTCAGTAATTTAATGAGGTAGTCTGCACGGGTCTGCAACTGCTTCGCCTGGGGTTTCTTATCTGGGTCATCAGGCAAAATCTGAGGAGAGTAATGACATCATCACAGCCATGAGTATGTATTATTAAGTTTGGAAGATGCTAGCCTTGGGCACATAGAACAGAAAAAGCTGCATAAAAGAAGGCGGAAAACAATCCACTTCAAATATACCTATCAAATATGCCAGCATGCTTCAAGCAATGGAGAATTTCTGAATTGTTTTCATTTCTCTCCAATAACGCAGCCAATGCAACGTTTTGGAAATTGCCTCACGGTTTAAAACAAATTCAAGAAACTAGCCTCAGATTTCTGTTTCCAGTCTGATAGTTTGTCTAAGAAGTTCTGAGCTCCTATACTAGTCATCTACAGAACATCATTCATCTTCTAAATACAGAACTTACAACAGTGTACAACAGATGCTAAAAATATGAATGGGTGGTTTCAAAAGACAGGCAAATTAATAGTAAAGCAGGAGTAGGAATCTTTATTAAAAGTATTTCAACACAACCCTGGCTTGTCAAATCCTGAAGCTATAGTTTGTTGTCACTGTCACAAAGTTTGTTTTCACCCCAGTCTTTCCCTCAATGCGTGTTGCTCACTATCGCTAAGGAGCTATTGCATTAATTCCAGTACAGCTATTCTAATGTTCTGATACAAAAGACAGCTTGAAGTGAAAAATCTGGGGATTGAGTGGAAATGGGGAAATCAAATCTCTAGAAAAATCTCCCTTCCAAAAGATTGAGGACACAAAATGGACAAAACTAGAACACCTAAAATAGAGAAGGAAAAGACTGAAAAGAAAAATTCAAACAGAAGTCCAACTACATGGAAATAGTAGTATAGTAATATGCCACAAGAAGGATACCAAGAAGTACAACTGATGTGTAATGTCTCTGCAACTTAAGTTATCACAAAATAAGATCCTTCAGTAACTGTTCTTGGTAGCATTATTACCCAATAAACATTGAAGATGACATACCTTCTGTGTCAAACTGAGATCAGGGTCCATTTTTATCATTTCCCAGCTGCCATAACCATATTCATAGATGCCTATTAACAGGTTGGAATCATCTTCCTTACCCCAGTCTATATCAAAATGAGCAGCCTTGGTGTGGCATGGGATGACATACCTAGCAGAAATAACATAGACAATAAAGAGTTTTTCCTTCTGAAGCTTAGCAAGGGTGAGAGGAACATACTAAAAGTGATGTAACTAGGTTTATTTCCTCTGCTAAGATGCTGGTCTATTTAGGAAATTAATCCAAGTATGATCGTATTTTCTCAACATTTCTATAAAATATTTATTGAAATCAGCACTGCAATGTGCTTTAAAGCTGACCAAGACAAAAGAGCAAACTCTCTGACCATTAGCTGTGTTACAGAGTTGACTAACCATGAATAAAATCATAAATTACCATCAAAGTATTACAACTCACTAAGTGGAGAGTTTAGGGATTGTGATATACAAGGTGGCACTAGAAAAAGTTCAGCAGGGGAAAAAAAAAAAACCACTGCTACTCTGTGACAGATACTGCTTTCCCCTTAAGTACAGATGACACATACATTAGCTCTTCAGCCAGCCTGTATTCTAGTCCTGATCATTACTGGCAACTGAATACAGTCCCCAGTGAATATATTGAGAAGACAAAGCTGGTATTGGTTTTTATGGCAAAGGAAGAAAGAATAAAGAACAGACATGTAGCAGGTTACTGCTGCCAGTCCTTACAGGGAACAGAGGGACAATGTTGCCACAGTGTACTTTCAGTCAAAGTTGTCTGAATATAGCTGATAAAACTTGAAACATTTTCAGGATCACTTTTTCCTTTCACCACTGCAAAACTTGAGTGGTGCAGCTGACACAACAGAAGGAAGGAACACCATCCAGGGGAAATGGACAAGCTTGAAAAGCGGGCCCACATGAACTGAATGAGATTCAACAAGCTTAAGTGCAAGATCCTGCACCTGGGTTGAGGCAATCCCAGATGTATACAGACTGGGAGAACTCACTGAGAGCTTTCACGCTGAGAAGGGCTTGGGGGTTCCGGTGGTCAAAAACCTGGACATGAGCCAGCTTGCAGCTCATAAAGCCAACCTTGTCCTGGGCTGCATCAGAAGATGCATGACCAGCATGCATCTCTGCCCTTCTGAGGCCACACCTAAAGTACTGTGTTCAACTCCAGGGCCCTCAGCACAAGACATGAACTTTTTAGAGTGGGCCACAAAAATCATCAGAAGGCTGGAACACCTCCCCTGTGAAAACAGGCTGAGAGAGTTGGGGGTTTTCACCCTGGAAAAGAGAAGGCTCCAGAAAGACCTTATTGGGGCCTTCCAATACTTAAAAGAAGCTTACAAAAAACAGGGAGAGAGACTTCATTTACACAGGCAAATAGCGACAGGAAAAGGGGGAATGGTTTTAAATGGAAAAAAAGGAGATTTGGATCAGATATTAGGAGAAATTCTTTACTCAGAGAGTAGTGAGGCAGTGTAACAGATTACTTGGAGAAGCTGTGGATGCCTAATCCCTGAAAGTGTTCATGGCCAAGCTGGATGGGGCCCTAGGCAACCTGGTCTAGTTGGTGACACCCTCACTCAAGGCAGGTAGGTTGGAACTAGATGATCTTCAAGGCCCCTTCCAACCCAAACCATTCTGTGACTGATTCCTTAAAACAAAAATACCCCAAAAATCCAAAACAACCTAAGAAACAAACTAAAAACAATACCGTTTTCTTTCTTCTGGATCTGAAGGAATGGATTTGTGCAATGGTGCCAACTCTTCTTCATGAGAGATGACTAGCTTTGCATTCACCTGCACTCCTGAGATTCGGAATGTTGGGCCTTTAACTTTCCCAAGTCTACCTCCTTAAAATGAATGACAAAGCTATTAAAATATTTACCTTTGTGAATATCATATAGAAAAATATAAAGAAAACTGAAAGACTGAAGCTCGAACAGTAAATAATTATATCAGATTACCATTTCTTAACCTGAATGAAGCTCCAAAATCAAAAGGTCTTCAATACAGAAACAGATTACTTTTAAATTTCGTCATAAAGCAAAAATATACTGCATTCCCCAGTAACAATTCACACACAGAAAGAGGGAAAAGTCAGAAGTCAGCTTACTATAACCCTTTTTAAAATCACCCAGCATGCCAACATTTTTTAATACTTTTCCCCAAACCAATTTTCTCTTATGAGAGTACAAGAATTCAGTTCTTGACATTTTTGACTGCCCCCAAACCCTCTGAACACACTATACCTGCTCGTTCTTGTCCAGATGAGTTGTCCTTTAAAGCTTTAATGCATCCATTATGTACAAGCTCTCCCAAACGTCTAAGATCTGTCTCTGATTTATCAACTAGCTCAGCATCTCTAGCTACAGCATCTAACCTGTAATAAAACAAATATACGTTTTCATAGCTCTGAAACTTCAGTAACTGTGAATAGCTCCTTCAGAGTTTGAAACTAGGAAAATGATCTAGTTAGTTATCAGTCACCTGCACTTGCTACATTATGTACAATTTTGATACAGGGGGAAAATGTTTCAGTTATCAGTACAGTATAAGAACTCCAAAGGACCCCAACCATACAGTGTTGAGTTAAAGTACTATATTTTTTTTTGAAGTTATCATGATATGTATCTTCTTCATATAGAATACAAATATTTTAAAGGAAAATAAGGATGGGAAGATTTTCTTAAAATAAGGGGTAACAAAAAAAAGATTAAAAATAAGAACTGACAAAAAGGAAAATGCAAAGTTAACTTTGACTGTTACAGTGGATAAAATTATAGGCTATCAACAGGCTATAAAATAAGATACCTGAATGATTATGATCCATGAAGATTAAACAAGAAAGCAGGTGAAGTATAAAGAGAGTAACTAATACTGCAAACTGAAAGGTTTGTCTTGTGGCTGTTTGCACACATATCATACATGGAAAAAGGGAAGGCTCTAAGCTAAAGTCATGTCATATTCAAGGCAAAAGACTAGATACTTTCTCCCGTTACCTTAACGTTTCTTGGTGTATTTTTATAAACAAGGTTCTAAGTTACTACACAGATAATAATCAAACAAGTTTACCTTTCAAGAGGGCCACCAAATTTCTTGTAACTCTTGATAAACCTAGTAACAGAAAATAATTTTGCCATTTAAATGTATGTGCAACTAACTAGATTGGTTTTAAAATTGCCCTAATAAAATTACTAATCTTAGGGCAATGTTATATGTACAATGAGGGGAAAAAATAGAGTAAGACAGCTTAGGGATATCCAAATAAACCAACAAAATTCTGACATTGTTTAGGTTAAGAACTGATGTAAATAAAGCAATAGAAGGTAAAATTTGTTTCAGAGATTGCTTTATTCATTTCACAAGACAGAAAATACAGCAGCCGGGTTTGTCTAATTATAAAAATTTTATGTGGATTTACAGTAGAGATTTTAGACATTATGTTATGACTTATATAGTAAAAGGAGCAATCTGCAGCAGAGGATTTGAAGATTTTGGAAAATATGACATGAAAAATACTCTCTGTAGGAATGTATAAGTGACAGAAAGAAACTGGAGATTAAGTGGGATAGGAAGGCAATTAAAAACATTTTAAAAAAGCCTCCCCAAATAAAACAACAAAAAAACCCCAAACGCAATCAACAAAAGCAAAACCAACTTCCTCAACAATCAAGGCCTCAAAATGATGCTGAAGGACAGAAACAGCCTTGGAAAAAGTATCAATTCACTGTGGTATTGGATGAAATAGAAAGGCAAAACCTATCTTTAAGATCATTTCTCTAACCAAAAAGCTTTACAGCATCTTACAGAAACATACGTACTTCAATTTCAGAAGCAAAGTGGCACTTCACAAACCCAAGAAAGTAAAACAAAACAATTCCTCCTTCTTCCACTAGAAAAATACTCGAGCATCAAATATTGAAGGGACCTGCTATACAAGTTTCAAATAGAATTTTATATTTTTTTTTGTTTAAAAAAGCATGATATAACATTAATTCAATTACAGTGTCAAGAAGTTTAAAAGGAAAACAAAATCCACTCAATTTTTTTATTTATTTACATAATCTTTCAGCACTGCAGTTTTTAAATAAAATGATGTGAAGCAGATTATTTTGCTTGTTTGTGAAAAGAAAAGCTCACCAATTATAACAACTTTTTTTAAACCAGTGTCTTCACAGGTTGCAGAAATTAACAAGTTTAAAAAGCTCAAGAGTATTTTTAAAAAAATTTAATCCCTTATTATATGGGTTCAATTTCTTGCCACAACAGTTGACTATGTCAGTACCACAAAATAAACACAGTAAAATATTCAACACCTAGAACAACAAACATTTCAAAGAAATTCATGGAGAATAGACTGCTTTCTGTATTTTCAAGCTCTGTAAGAGTAAAAAACCCCAAAACATAGTCTTATCCCTTTAAATATGCATGACCCCTCCATATCTTACCGCCTGATTTCTGCATCACTAAATCCTTTGATATTTTCTCGAGGAATAGTTCGTGGTCTTCCACGTTTTTTTGGCCGTTTTCTTTCTGACACAGAGTCACTATCAGATCCAGAGTATCTTCTGTTCCTACTGCGCCTTCCTTCACTTCCATTAAAGCTGATCTGCAATTTCAGAGTAAGTAATTCAAAGCTGTATGTTAACCACCACAAAAGTTTTACCTAGCCTGTCAAAAATGTGTTCAGAAAAGGAATACAGAACAAAACAACAACCACTCCCAACAAACTAAACCAACAGCCACATAAGAGTACAAGCCAGTCAGAACCAAGAGAAACCTGTTTTGCACAATTTCTCATCCTTGGGAGCATGTATATTTCTTCAAGTTCTTTTTGTCTTTCCTCCTCTTCTATTCTTCGCCGCTGGACTTCAGGAATTATTTCTTCCCAATTTCTTGAATTTTTTTCTGGTTCCAGCTCAATATCATCTTCATCCATATTGGAAAAGTTGGCCACCTTGTGTATCAGAATGTACATATTTTCACCAAATCAATATATGGCTTTATTCATAAAAAAGTAAGCAACTAGTATTTTAGGAAAACAAAGTTCAATGACTTTTTCATGCATTTCTATGCTTTATGTATTTTTATATATACCATTATTTGATAATATATGTAAAATTTATACATACAAAATGCTTCATGAAACACAAGTCTCTAATAAATAAGTTTTACTAATTTATGAAACAGACACAGACTCCATGCAATATGGGCTAAGATGAGAAAAGACGAGAAGCTTTTTCTTCTAAATATTGACTAATAGAGACACATGATAAAAAACTTCCCTGAACTATAACAATGTAAAACTAACTGAACACTAATACACTGTAGAAATCAAAATATATTGTAAATGAACTATCAGCAGGAGAGCTATTTAATAATCTGCTTATCTAAAATACATCATGTTCTAAACTTTTTTGCATACAGAAAAAAAAAAAAAATATATATATATATAAAAATATGTTTAACCCTTAAAAAAATATGTTTAACCCTTAAAATATCTGGCATTCAAGTTTACTTCAGAGCTAAAAGGAATTTCTAGAAGTCATTAACTAAGGAATGCAACCTTTGTATTTGTGTTCAATGATACCACAGCTGCTTAACAACAAAGGCAGCCAACAAACCACAAAGCTAGCTAGAATTCTAATCATTAAGACATTCATAAGTATCTCTTCCTTTATTAAAATACACATAATGTATTTTTAAATGTTTGTACTGATGGTAGGTATCCTGTATTGGTGAAAAGAGATTTTATTAGAAAAAAGGTAAGAGTTTCCTTACTGAGGCATTTATTTCCTAATAGAATATTTATAAAGGTGAGTGTACTTATGGCAGGAAGGAGAAAACAGAGCAATACCTTGAATTGCGAAAGCAACTCATCTCCTACTGTTAATGGACCTGGCTCATTTTCCCGAGTTTCAGCCCTCTTCAAGATTTCATCTATATCCATTTCCTAAAGAAGAGGAAGTTTCACTTTACAATAAAGTAATTCATGTAAATTTTCAGTTATTTTATCTGCATAGTCTAGAAAAACTACTTACCTGGGGCTCCTGTTCTTCCCCTTCAGGTTCTTTAAAAAGTTCCTCAGCACCAAACTTCAAAATTGCTGATAGCTCCTCCTTATTAAAAGGTGTTGAGCTGAAATAAAGGATGTTTTAGGATGCTTTTTGCTTAATAGCTTAATGGTCTGAGAAGGTTCTCAGTGATTATGAGTCCATTAAACTTTTTACTGTTAAATAAAAACTATATTTAAATAAAAACTATATATATCTAAAATACATTTCATGTGAAAAGAAAAATCTAAAAAGACAACATACTTTGTACCATCACTTAACATTATTTTTCCTTTAATTAACCAAGAAACCATGTAAAAAAACTTAACATTGTTAACTGCACATAATGAGTAAATTGGTATGGAAATAAATATAGATATACCTTGAAGGAGTAGAGCCTGTATGTAGTATAGTTTTCCCTGTAGTGTCCATTCTCTGAATTACTAAATGATCCAAAACCATTTTTTTCTTAGCTCTTTCAAGAATATCTTCTTCTACTGATCCTTTTGTGACTAGCCGATAAATATTAACCTATGTATATTTTTAAAAAAGTAAGCAAAAACAAGGAGAAAACTCAGTTTTCACTACATATCTTATCAAGTTATTGACTGGTTTCACAGAATCACAGAATGTTAGGAGTTGGAAGGGACCCCAAAAGATCATCTAGTCCAACCCCCCACCAGAGCAAGATTCCCTAGACCAGATCACACAGAAGCGCATCCAGACGGGTTTTGAATATCTCCAGAGAAGGAGACTCCACAACCTCTCTGGGCAGTCTCTTCCAGTGCTCCGTCACACTCACTGTGAAAAAATTTTTTCTTGTATTCACATGGAACCTCCTATGCTTCAGCTTACAACCACTGCCCCTTGTCTTGTCACTGGGCCTCACCAAGAAGAGACTGACCCCATCCTCCTGACACACCCTTCACATTATTTAAAAGCATAAATGAGGTCACCCCTTAGTCTCCTCTTCTCCAAGCTAAAGAGACCCAGCTCCCTCAGCCTTTCCCCATAAGGAAGATGTTTCACCCCCTTATCATCTTGGTGGCTCTGCACTGGACTCCTTCCAGCAGTTCACTATCCTTCTTCAACTGAGGGGCCCAGAACNGCACAACCCTCCGGTGTGTCAGACACTCCACCCACTCTAGCGTTATCAGTAAACTTGCTGACAGTGCACTCTGTTCCCTCATCCAGGTTGTTAATGAATAGATTGAAAAGCACTGGTCCCAGTACCGACCCCTGAGGGATGCCACTGGACACAGGCTTCCAACTAGACTCCATCCTACTGACCCCAACTCTCTGACTTCTGTCCTTCAACCAGTTCACAATCCACCTCACCACCCAACCATCCAGACCACACTTCCTCAGTTTAGCTGCAAGGATGCTGTGGGAGATAGTGTCAAATGCTTTACTGAAATCAAGATAAACCACATCCACTGCCCTACCATCATCTATCTACCTGGTTATGTCCTCATAAAAGGCTCTCAGGTTGGTCAAACACAACTTCCCCTTGGGAAACCCATGCTGACTGCTCCTAATGATCCCCTTTATACTTGATATGCCTAGAAACAAGAGTCAAGGATAAAGTGTTCCATCACCTTTCCAAGGAGGGAGGTGAGGCTGGCCAGTCTAGAGTTACTTGGCTCCTCCTTCTTTCCCGTTTGGAAGACTGGAGTGACATATGCCTTCCTTCTATCCTAGGCACCTCTCTTGTCCCCCAGGACTTACCAAAGATGATGGAAACTGGCCTGGCAATGACTTCTGCCAGCTCCCTCAACACTTGCGGGTGCACCCCACCAGGTCCCATGGATTTATGGATGTCCAGATGGCTTAACTGCTCCCTAACCCAGTCCTCCTCAACTAAGGAAAACTCCTCC
>VWZX01003896.1:25593-41730 GCA_013399015.1 Galbula dea
CATGGGGGTCTCCTGGCTACCCTTTCCTCAATTTTCTATGTGTTGGGATGCTCTGATCTTGAGCTTGGAAGAAGTGGTCCTTGAATGTTAAGCAACTCTCCTGGGCCCCTTTCTCTTCTAATACCCTGTCCCGTAAGACTTCCTCTAACAATTTCTTGAAAAGATCAAAGTTGGCCCTACTGAAGTCTAGGATTGTGATCCTACTATGTATCCTATTTCTACCACACAAGATCTTGAGCCCTACCATCTCATGTTTGCTGCAGCCAAGGCTGCCCTCAACCTCTACCTCTCCAACCAGACCTTCCTTCTTAGTGAGTATCAGGTCCAGCAGCACTCCTCTCCTAGTGGATTCATCCACCATTTACGTCAAGAAGTTATCATCGAAGCACTGGAGGAACCTTCTGGACTGTGAATGGCTGGCTGAATAGGCCTTCCAGCAAATATCTGGATAGTTCAAATCCCCCATAAGAACCAGGGCCTGTGATTGTGAGGATACTGTCAGCTTCCTGGAGAAAGCCTCATCAACTTCCTCATCCTGATCAAGTGATCTGTAATAAACACGCACGACAGTATCACCCATGCTAGCCTGCCCCTTAATTTGCACCCTTAAACTCTCAACTCGCCCCTCCTTGACTCCTGCAAGGAACTCAATACATTCTAGTTGCTCTCTCACATACAGAGCAACTTCCCCACTGCACCATGTAGACCTGTCTTTCCTAAAACGGACACAGTCATCCAAGACCACATTTCAGTCATGTGAGCTGTCCAACCATGTCTCTGTAATTGCCACCCAGATCATAACCTCTTGACCACACATGGATTTCTAACTCCTCCTGTTTATTCCCCATGATGCGTGCACTGGTATACAGGCATTTCAGGGAGCGAGCTGAGCATGCCAATTCTACCCTAGGGGAGTGGGAGGCCTTCCAGTCTGTATTAGTACTAGCACTAGAACACTGCCCCACTGGTGCAGACCTGGCAACAGCCCTTTCCCCTTCTAATCTAGTTTAAAGCTCTATGGATAAGCCTTGCTAGTTTTTGTCCTAGGATCCTTTTTCCCCTGGAAGACAAGCCTTTCCCACCTCCTATCATCTGGCCTGGTGTCTTGTAATACCAGCCATTATCAAAGAACCCAAAGCCCTGCCTGTAGCACCGGTCTGGGAGCCAGGTATTTACAGACTGAATTCTTCTACTCCATTCTGTATCATGGTCAGGTACTGGAAGTAGGAAAGAGAAATATGAAATAGTAGTTCAATTATGTTGCCATAGTCTCTACAAAGGGGTTTTTGAAAAACAGAGAAATAAACTCCTAGCCATGTCTTAAACTTCAGTGATTCGGCACAAGCACTGCTACCAGCAGAACTGTCGTACTTCCAATTATTACTGTAAATCTTCTGCATGACAGAAATCTGAAGAAAGCTAAGAAATATTTAAGCAAGAAGGATGTGCCTGATATAGTAGTTATTGTCTAAAGTGACATGATGCCAATGAATGTGGAACAGAAAACCCACAACTCTTCTCCTCTCCCTTCCATACACCACAGTTGCCAATATTCTCTCCCCATATAAGGGTACTTACAGAAACAGAAAAGTTAATTGAGCATCACTAACACTTTTTGGACACACACAGCAAGTAGCTATTCATAAAAATACCTGAAGATTTAACAATGGAGACAAAAGGTGGAGAACTACTGTAGGGAACCACACTTCAGGTTTGCAGCTGAAAGCTGAATATGCATACCTGCTTCTTCTGTCCAATCCTATGAGCTCTAGCCTGTGCTTGCAGATCGTTCTGTGGATTCCAGTCAGAATCAAATATAACTACAGTGTCAGCAGATGCCAAATTGATACCTAATCCTCCAGCTCTGGTAGACAGTAAAAAGCAGAAGTCCTGCAAACATAAACATAAGAAACTGGTTTATATACAGTAGTTGTAATATTCTTAAAGGAACTAACATGACACTTCTTTATGCAGTCTGCGGCACAGACTACAAAATCATATACTACAAATTCTGTTCTTCAAGTATAAAGCTGTGGTGGTAGAGTCCTGTCACTCAGGGCCCACATGATGCATTTCCCTCCCACACCTTTTACTAGGCCATGAACAAACCTAGGGTAATTCTGGCATGGATTGTGAAAGACAACAAACAGGCCCCTTGGTGTGTGGGGCCTCTGCTTTCCTAACCTTGCAGTGCTCTTCCTTTCTCTTGGGAGTTAGTCAACTTCTGATACCCTAGTACATATGTACTTGGGTAGTGATAACAAACTTTTGGCGGTCAGCAAGTTCTGGGGCTGTGCAACTGCCAAAAAATACCAGAACGGTTTGACATCTGAGGTGGGTCAGAGTTAAAAAATGTCTGATGAATGTCAGTTATTTCAGACCCTATAAAGAGTGAACCTAAAGGACCTTGAGATATGCAATAAAATAACATATGAAATTCAAGAGAACGTAAAGCTCATTTAAAAAAATAAAAATCCTAATTTTCAATACTGTTAAAGGACACAGCAAAACATTACAGTCAGTAAGTGGTAGAAATTTTCACGTAGCCCTTAGCTCAGTCATGGCCAAAACTCATACAGAATATTCTGAATTTTTAGGAAAGAAATAAAAAAATAAAACTGAGAACATAATTTTGTTACTGCACAAAGGCACAGTTTGCCTCTACTTTTGAAAAGCATGATGTTTAAATGTCTCTTCATCTCAAAAAACATCCAATGTAACTGCAAAGATTTCAGAAAAAAGGCATCTATGTCTATGTTAGAAATATAGAATCACAGAATCATAGAATGGCTCAGGTTGGAAGGGAACTTAAAGATCATCTAGTTCCAACGCCCTTGCCATGGGCAGGGATGCCACATGCACCAGACTAGGTCATCCAGGGCCACATCCAGCCTAGCCTTAAACACTGCCAGGGATGGGGCCTCCACAACCTCTCTGGGCAACCTGTTCCAGTGCCTCACCACCCTTTGCGTAAAGAACCCCCTTCTAATCTCCAGCCTAAATGGCCCCTCCTTCAGCTTGTAGCCATTCCCCCGTGTCCTGCTGCAATTAGACCAGAAGAAAAGTCTCCTTCTGCCTTATAATCCCCTTTCAGGTACTGAAAGGCCACTATAAGGTCCCCTCTAAGCCTTCTCCTCTCCACGCTGAACAACCCCAATTCCTTCAGCCTGTCCTCGCAGGGGAGGTGCTCCAGTCCTTTGATCATCTTTGTGGCCCTCCTCTGGNTGAAACATTAACTTCTGTATTTAACAAACACCTAGTATTACGGAGATACATCCTCCCTCCATCATAGCAGGAATGAGCTCAGCAGCAACTGACAAACCCTACCCTTCAACTACTTGTTCTTAAAAAAAACAAAACAAAACAAAACAAAAGCAAACCACATTCCCTCCCCCAGATTTCCCGGTGTAGGACAAAAGACTTAAAGCTGATCACAGGCATGGAACAGATTGTCTATCAGTATGCTAAAGAAGCTACAAATCTTCCAACTTGGAAAAGAAAGAATCCTTAATAGACACTTTTATACTAACTTTTTATATAGCCTGCTCACAAATAATGGCCAGAAATCAGTTCTTCACCATTTCTTCGAGGGCAGGCAAGTTAAGTGGCAACAAATGAAGATAACAGCCATATTTGAAGCAATTAAAGTTCGTTGTTCATGCAGGTGTATACACAAGTTAAGTTCTGTCCATTGCCAAAGGACATTTTTGATGCTAACTGCTTGTGGAAGTTCAATGCTCTTGTAAAAATCATTAAGTTCTACATACCAACAAAGCAGAGTTTAAATTTCTATAGCATTTACATAGTAATTAAAATTACTTTCTGAAGAGCTTTAAAAAAATGTAGCCACACAACTGATTAAATACTATTGATACGTTCCTCGATTTTTCTCAGTCTTTATTTTTTGCGTAATTTTTTTTAATATTTCTTGGGGGGGGCGAGGGAAGTCCTTAGGAAAAAAATACTATACCTCTGATCCTTCTGCATTAAAATGATCCAGTGCTTGTTTCCTCAATTCCCCTTTTATTGATCCATCAAGTCTCTAAAGAGATTGAATACTACAGTTGAAAATAAATTCTTTTACTATATTCAAAATCAGATCAACTTGAATTCTCAACTCCCAAAACTGTTATGTGAAGGAAAAAAAAAGGAATGCACACAGAATCACAGAATGTCAGGGGTTGGAAGGGACCTCAAAAGATCATCTACTCCAACCCCCCTGCCAGGATTCTTCCCTGACCATGATTTTGCTTCTCAGAAGACATACTCATCATCACTAGCGTCCTTGCTGGCTAGAGATGCGAAAGAGACAAGAACACATAAATCTGAAAAGTTTTCCCCTTTGGAAAATTACTTCTTTTTTTTTTTTTTTCATCTGTTTATTTTCAAATTACCAAGTAATTTAGCACACAGCAGTTGCAAGTCTTTCTGAAAAAGAACACATTTTCTTACATGTCTTTTTTAAGTAAGCAGTAAAGATCACACAAGCACAAAACAGCTGAGGTTGCAAGGGACCTCTAGAGGTCATTTAAGCTAACTCCTCCACTCAGGCAAGGACAGCTAAAGCAGGTTGCCCGAGGTCATGCCCAGGTGGTTTTTGAATGACACAGAGGATGGAGATTCCATAACCTCTGGAAAACTTGTTCCAGTGATCTGTCACCCTCAGAGTAAAAAAAAAGATTATTCTTTTATTAAATATCAAATCTTCTTGGCTACTATTATTCAGATTCTTACCTGAAAGGGAAACTGACGATACTTCAGATATTCTGCTAGGATGTCTAGCATCCTCACCATCTGTGAGAAAATCAGAACCCTGTTGCCACGTTCTCTCAGACGGATCAGTAGCTTGTCAAGAAGGATTAGTTTCCCGCTGCTACGTATTAAATGCTACAAAACCCAAAAAACACATATTACAAAATAAGTTAATCTCAACACTGCAATTGGTTAGACAGTGATTTGATGTTTGCTTTTCTTTATAATGCTGAAGGAAGAAAAAAAAGGCAAAAAAAGGCAAATTTTGACACTCCTGAAGAATTTTATAGTATAAAATGTGCACACATTTCACAGTCTCCTAGAACTATTAAAAAAAAAAAACCCTCGAAATTCAAGTAACTGTGAAACCACACTACTACATAAATTTACCAGTATATAGCATTAACTGAACATGAAACTTCCGTGAGATTGGATTAGTTAATTCTAACTGAAATCAACAGGATTATTAATTGACATAATATCTAAAGGAAATGCATCCCTCTCAAAGTCATATCTTAACATATCATCAAAACATTAAGTAAATATAAGGGCTTAAAACTTCAAGCAGTTATGATGTAGGTCCTAGTTCTTCCCTGTAAAATAAAAAAATTGAAAACATTAGGTCCCTTTGGGTGAAGACACTTGTGACAGAATTTTTGAGAATGTTACATGTTGAGTTTGGTGCTTTTGTTCTTTATGTTAGAAGGAAGAAGGAGGATTGTCAATGCACAAACTAGTACCTTTGGAACAGTAAACTTGAAAGCTTACAGAAAAGAAAATCATCTTTAGAAATGTATATATTGGTATAAATTACATCAACAGCAACGGTCTTGGTAGTGGCGGTTAATTGCTTTCACCTGTTAAAACTACAGTAACAAAATCAGATGGAGCTTTCGATGCTAATTACTTTACTTTTTGGATGCTAAACACTTTGATTGTTTTCAGGCATACAGAGAACAGTATTTGATTACTAAAAAAACTTTAAAATATTCTGCAAATCACCTGCTGCTACCTACATAGGTTTCTGGTGTACCACTGGCAGTCATGTGCATTGCCACTCACATTACATTTACCTGCTTTATTTTACATGGATTTAAAATAGGTCTCAAGTTTATTTTGCATGAAAATACACAACCTATTTCAAAATATTTCCTTTTTACTTTGACTGTAATTAAAATAATGGATATTTTGTTTAGACAAGTATCTGTCAATTACTCAGTTCCAGTTAAGAAACAAAAATCAATTCACTCACCTGTAAAACCCAGGACCCACATTTTCCAAAGAACCATTTTTCTTAATATACTTCAATAAGAATTAATAAACTGCCAGAGCACTACACAATTTTGTGAATATTATAGATGTGAAACAGATTTTGTGGTTTGGGGTTTTTTTCGGTCTTTATTAAAAAGTGACGTTACCTGTAAGGCCTCCTGTTTATTATAGAATTCATTATCATCTGGTGGTTTAATGAGGTAGCAATGGTTACAACACTTCTTGAGTTCCATCATGATGTTCAAAAAACCTGAGGTACTGCCTTTTGAACCTTTACTGAGGGCTTTATAATTCCTGGTCAAAATCCACCTATAATATAAAGAGGTACAATACAATTTCTAAATATATGCAGAAGAAATATATATGCTTTCAAAATATAAATCAAGTATAAAGCACCTCCCAAAAGAATGTACAAACACACCAAATAAAAGAAGCTACATGAATAGATGTTGTATCTGTGCAACTCTTTAGCATGTTTCACGAAATTCTACTGTTGTGAAACCCTAGAAGCCTCAATTCAAATTGCATTATAAAAACTATTATACTTCAGTATGCACATAGACATGGCTCTAATCCAGCACAATTTAAAAAGTATTGTTACTTACTTGTAATATTGCTTCTGCAATGCACTCATTTCCATCCTCAAAATTTGCTCAACTTTAGCAGGTAAAGACTTTTCTACGTCTTTTTTAACTCTTCTTAGCAGAAATGGTTCAAGTTCCTTGTGAAGACTTGCATAACCATACTCTCTCCCTTTGCCATGCTCCTCTTCAAAATCTTCCCAGGAGGAAAACCTTCAACGTCAGTAAAGAATGAGCACAAAATAGTGACATACTGTAAATAATCAAAAGCAGCAAAACTCAAGAAAAATAACAAAAAATGCAGAATGCGTATAAATATACCACAAGAGTATATACACATTTGGACTTCTCCCTGACTCCTTGCTGTTTAATTTATCCAATTTAACCTCACAAGAAACTCCAAATACTTTGTCTGTAAAATAGAAGAATGCAATTTCCCCAAAACACGTACAGAATGAAAATTTAAAAATTTTAACTTCCACAGCGGAAATTCAAGATTTTTCTTCTACAAGGCAAAAGAAAGGTTGCAGAAATTCCAATATTATGTTTGTCAAGAGCAGCATGAGAAAAACAGCTGCACAGCTAGAGGGCATGCAACAGAACAAGAGGTTACTTAATGTACGTTTTTTAGTTTGTATGGCCTAGCTGAAGTGTTTACTATATCCTCTGTGCTAACAGCCTAGCAGAACAGACTTGATGATCAAATGAGGAATCAATGCTAGACCGTATTGACTTTCATTGTAAAGTTCTGAAAAAGTCAGTATAACCCATAGTTCAAACTAAATATGGAGCTATGGTGCTTGGTATTTACACCATGTCTGACAGGAATGTACTCTCAACACAGGAGCTCTATTTCACCTTAGGTATAAGGAGAGGTCAGTACAAAATAAGGTCAATACAGAAAGTTTACCAGTTAACAGGATATTGGGCGTCTTGGTACAAATCTATTTTCAGTAATAGCACTAACACAGAAAAAAAAAATCCGTTCTATTTTCCAAGACTAAATCTATACCGTTTTCCTCTTAAGCTAAGATGAAGCCTTTTTTCCAGGTCATAACTCATCTTTTTTGTGGACTGCTAAAATGGAAAAAGGTTGACAACTGCTACCAGTCGTCAGTTATTTATCAGGAGCAGCATGAAAAAATCCATGCATATATTTTATGCAGAATATTTAAATTATCCTTCAGCACTATAACCCCATTGATTCTCAAATCTATACACTACTTCACAGTTACAAACTTAACCAAAAAAAAAACATTTAAAAGAATCATGTAAAACTCTTCCTTACTTTTCTGGCATGATGAAGTGCAACAAAGACCAAAGCTCTTTGAGGGAGTTTTGCAGAGGGGTTCCAGTAATAAGAAGACGATGGTTAGACTTAAAGTCTATTAAAGTCTTGTACAGAAGAGAGTCGTCATTTTTTAAACGATGAGCTTCATCAACTCCTATGAATGCCCAATTCAGACCACCAAGGAATGACTTAAAGAAATGGAGGAAGGGGGAATATTTTATAAATAAACACACTGCAAAATTTCCCACATTTTATAATCAAGCTATGAACATCACAACTTCTTGGTTTATTTTAATAAAATATAGGCAGCTATGTTTTTAGTACTAATTATGTCTTTCATGTTTGGCAGATTCAATGAAAGGCTTCACAAGCATCCAGAGAAAGCATAAATTATGTTTAACAGAAAAAAAAAAAAGGGCCAAAAGTCTGACCCACACTAATTTTAACATGACAGAAAAAAACCCACTATTGACCTCTTATTCCCAGCACATACAAAGAGATGAAGTAAATATGTTTCGCTTCTTAACTGTGTATCAAAATTTCCGTATATTGTTAGAATGATGAATAACTGTGTGCTACCACTACAGAGAGAGTATTAATACATGTACATGTATTACTACTCGCACAATAACAAAGAAAAACTATATGGGATTTCAGAGTTCTGTATCATATTTAGGGCTAGAAGTTGGGTTCTTTTACAGTTCCTTGATGGTAGTATGCAAATAGTAGAGCTCCTGAAGGTGGGAGGAGATAATTACAGTAATAAGAATCCTAATGAAACTGAACAAAAAGCGTTACACACTTAACAAAATGGAAAAAGGCTGAAATCTTCTCCATGTATATAGAAAATCTAAAAATGCTTAAAAAAAACCCCAAACCAACACACAAAAAAAAACCCCAAACCCCAAACCATGCACTGTCACTACTAACAAAGCAAAAGCTATCACACTTTCTGTAAATTTAACTGCCCACAAACCAAACACATGCAAGTTTAAAGACAGTTCTGCACTGGAGAAATTGGTGTTATCTCTTGAAGAATGTGATTACCTTATCCTTCAGCAAAATTTCGTATGTTGTTAGAAGTATGTTAAATTTTAATCGTTTGGTCTGTGGATGCATCCATTCATGAGTTCTTATCTACAAAAAGAATGAAGAGAAAAAATGTCTTTGTTGACTGGGATGAATTTAAGTACTCAGCAATGTGAATGTTTAATGACATAAAATAATATGATCACAAAATAGAAGCACAATATATTACTGCACATAATTTCTAACCCAAGCACTCCAAATGTATTTTTTTTTAAAACTTGTTAATAGACATCAAAGTGTTTCCACAAATCATCTTTTATTTAAATGGTAAGATTATTAGCATTCAGAAAACACATTAAAAAAAAAACCAACCACCATTCAGGAAATAAATTAACATAATGTCTGGCTCATTTACATATTTATTCTTACTTTATCCACCTGAATAATCGTATGACAGAAGATAATTTGTTTTCAAATGCAAGATTACATATTTAATCCTGCTCACTATTAAGCAGAAGAAAATCTTTCACATACACTTATATCAGATTAAAATCTAAGCTTTTGATTTCCATCTTCAACACACAATGGTTAAGTGGTTAACACATAGGTATTTGCTCAATCCTAACCAAAATACTGGAGATTAGCAGAGGATACGAAAATGAATTTAGTCTTTTCTCTCTACAAGCCTTTCTAAGGATACAGACAGAATACTTACCATATTTCTGCTAGTTATATCTCCCAAGTAAACTACAGCATTCATCTGAGGAGCCCAAGTCTGAATCTCTCTTTGCCAAGATGTCAAGGTAGAAAGTGGCACAACCAGCAAGAAAGGCCCATACAATTGATGTTCATGAAACAGGTAGTTTAGAAAAGAAATTGTCTGTATTGTTTTACCGAGACCCATTTCATCTGCAAGAATACAGCTATTCCCTCTAAAAAAAAAAAAAAAATAAAATTTGGGAGTGAGGGGTGGAGAAAGGGAGAAGGATCGGACAAGAAGAAACTACTATATTTTGAGCATAAAAATGACTCACACAAGTTTAAGATTTTGAAACTGCACATCTTGAAGAAGCTTATTCCCACTGTTTTTTCATAAAAAATTTCAACTCCCCCTTAATACTTGAATTAAATTAACATAATTAACAAAATGCTTGCAAGTATTCCTCATGAGTCTCATTTCAAAAGTATAACACAAATGTTGACATTTCAGCAGCGTTTGCTTTGCTTTACGTTTTCTGGTTTTACTGTTTTAGGTTTGTTTGGTTTTTTTTAAGCTATTACTTACTCTCATAGGAAACCAAAAGCAACAACAAAGCTTAGCCTTTTTTTTTGAGAATAGCCATAGAATGACAAGCTTTGATACTACTTAGTTCAAAACCACTCCCCTCAGACCTCTACTTCGAGCTTAATGTATGAAACCCTCTACCTTCAAAACGTTACAGAAAAATCAAAGTCATAAAAATGCTTACAATTTACGAACAGAAAAATTAATTTCAGACTTACTTGCACCATGAGTGAGCAAGCCAGTTTAATCCATTTAGCTGATAATCTCTTAACTCTAAACTTTCATGTCCTCCAATGTAAGATGGTTGCTTCTTTAATGCAACAAACCTAGGCCTCTGCTTTAGAACCTGTCAACAGCAAATTGATTGTTAAGTCCTACTAGTGACTGAAGTTACCAAAATTTCTTCCTATTGAAAAAAAAAGCATCAGGGATCTGCTCAGTCACCAAACCTAGTCTTTAAGCATCAACAAAAACTAGGCCACACAAAAACACCAAGCAATTCGCAAGTTGAAATTAGTTTGATTGCTAATCTAGATTTCGTAACAGGAGTGACAGTAACTCAAAAGTTTATTTTAAAAGTTCACTTTTAACATAAATTACAGTATTACACAAGCCAATCTTTGAATACCAGTAAAAGTGCAGTGGAATGGTATCTGCAAAAGCTACTTATAGTAGGGATATTTTCTAAATATATTGCTATATATCATTATTACTACTCTGAACAACTTTCGAAAACATATTTTGTAATATGTAGCTTATCTCTGAATTCATAGAATATTGTATCACAACTCTTGTGGTGGTTTGAATCTTACCAGCAGCTAAGCACCACCCCAGCAGCAGATGGAAAACGACTGAAAGGTGAAAGCAAAAAATCTTGCGGGTCGAACTAAAGAGTTTACTGAGGGAAGGAAAAAAAACTCAACCAACCAAAACAAAAGCCCACAATTGATAAAACCCCCCCAAGCAACAGCAAGTGAGTCACACATTAATTCACAAGCAGACTGATGACCAGCAGGTCTTTAAGTATATAAATCCACTGCAAATTAGGTACTCACCTTGCAGTCCTTAAATGGAGTGGTCTTGGATTGATTTCTGCTAAAGTACTCATCAATGCGTGCCTGAAACTTTTTGGCAATGAGAGCACCATCTTCCCAGCTACATTCTGAATAAGGCAGACCCTGCCACTTACAGTAGTAGTCTGGATAACCAGCCGCTGACTTCTGATTTGAATGAGCTGCAGAAATGCATCAGGTATCAGCATTTTACTTCTGTATCTCATAAAAACACTTGTTCTAAGACAACATACGCAGCAGAGACAATATGACAACTTTTCTCTTTACCTGAAGTTTTGGCTTGGATTAAGAAGTTAGTGATATTCATATTATAAATTTCTTAACTACAAATGCAACATATAAGCAGTGAACTTTTAACACTGTTTTCTTTCCACAAGTTTGTAACATACCAATTATTCTTTCCACTATCTGGTATTGTTTATGTAGATCATCTGTAAGCTCCTGCTGGCAGTTGTAATATTCCACATCCTCTGGAGAAGCACTTTTCAGCCTGTAATTGGAATTAATTTACAATGTTTATTACACCATATCGTTCTAAAACTAAGAACATTTGGCAACTCTAATGCCCTGAATGTAGCACCACAGGGATGTCGCTTAGAGTGCTTCTTTGAAGGGACAGCTCTGAAATTCCTTCTACAAAATTGCTGCATCTGGCTTACATGCCTCATCATCAATGACTGAGAATGCTTATTAAGAGACATGACTACTACAGCAACTGGTCGTACTACTCATGCAGCTTATTCAGAATGCCTGTTCTCAAATGTAAGTAGTGTACTTTACCAGGTATTTTCATGGAGCAGTATCCAGAGCAGCTCACTCTGTCAGAATCCATCTTTGATTAAGTTGCTAAAAATCAGTACCCATTGATTATATTAGATACACTAATAAGACCAAACACCAAAAGGTGACTTCCGAATGTATGGCCTTCTTCAGGATTTTATTCCCAGGCTTGAACCTTAGGTTTCAGCCAAGAAAACTGAAAACTGAAAGTACTCTCAAACAGCTAACTTACCAAAGAAATATAGATTTCTGCAGCTACTCCTGAAGAACTCTGATCAAAGTATAATAACAAAATTAATAAAAGGTACATTTTTAAACTCCCGTCTTTTCAAAACTCCATTTATAACACATACACACTAAAATCATATTCAGAAAACTGTCTTGCAGGAACATGTTAAGACCACCTCAACTTTTTCAAGTTTTAGTCTTGCCCTTGCATAGACTCTTGAAATTATGCCCTCCAAAAGAAGTTACAGGTATCAGAGACACAACAAAACATATACACTGTTACAAAAAATGTGTAGTGGAAGTCTGCATAAAAATATTCACCATCGTTTTGTTTCCTGATCCTTTTTCTTATAGTTGTCCAGTTTCTTCATTCCTTTAACGTTTTGTTGCTTCAGTGTTTCTTCAGTTTCCCAAGTGTTATGGATGTGTGACCAACCTTTCCATTTAATAAGATACTGTGTTTCTCCTGGCTCTTTTGACTTTTCAAACCCAGCATTTGGGTCACCATCTGCCTCAACTGCATAGATGGTGGTTGCAGCACCTGTGGCTGAGAAAGCAACCACATCATAAGCCTTAAAAAAAGTGTGCCTTGTCATAAGTTAACCAGTAAGAAATGTAATGTAGAAAGCAATCAGTGAGACTTTTAAATAAGTATACACTTGACTAGTATCTACAGCTTTCATGTAATTACTCTAAACAATTATGATGTAGATATTGACGTATGTACTTGTCGTCAAACGAGATCCAAAAGGAAACCAAAACTTTTTTATCTGACTTAAATACCTTAACTTTCCTTATAAGAATCTTCTTTGCATTCTTAGTTTTCAAAGCAATCACCAGGGAACCATCCACTAATACTTCCTGCCATCTTCAGTTGTATTACTCTCATGTTAGAGCATACAAAAGACATCTGACATTATGCTTGGTCAGCCTACTACTAGATAGTATAAATCTATTTCTTCTCAAAGTTTTACTACTTTTCCTGGCTTTGTTATCTTACCTGGGAAATTTTTTAATTAAGTTCAGTCTCTCTCACAGCTAAAGCATACTAGCAGCAGGAAACAGGCTCATTTCTGAGGACAGCCACTTAAGGAAATGAGCCCAGCAAGCTGCAGGGGCCTGATAAGGCCATAGAGACTGACAACAGCAAAAGACAGCACAAGCAGCAACATCATTGGGGCAAGAAGAATATCAGAAGCTTACTTTCAAAAGCTCTGGCCACAGCAGTAACACTATGCATTGGAGCAGGATACACTAGAATTTGGGACAACACAGGGGAAGAAAGCTGAGCGGAAGAAGAGTACAAATTCTGAGATGGGTCACAAATTTTAGAGATTGGCTATACCTATTAGAGAAAGAGAGCTTTGAAGCGCAAGGACCTTAGAGTTTGGTATTTTTTGTTTGCTTGGTTTTGGTTTTCTGTGTGGATTTTTTTTTTATAATTGCAATCCTGATTTGCAGACTCAAACACATAAGCAGAAGTGCTAGACACAGCATCCCACATCTGTGGGAAATACGACATGCCTACCACTACTCACAAAATACTTCTAAGAGTTCACAAGCAAGTAAGTGCACCACCAAAACTTAAAATGCATTTTGTAGTCATTCCACACATTGCACTGTATTGAGACAATTTGTACAGCAATAACTGAAATCATAACCGTAGTGGTTCAGCCTTGCCAACATTATCTTTCAGGGTTCAGGTTACCATTTAGGTCTTTTATCTACTCCACTTTCTCCACTGCACTTTATATATTAATCGAGTATCACTAAACTGTATGAACACTGGCATAACAATATGTTATGCATTTATGCAATATAGAGCTGTCTTCCGCTTCATCTTTTTTTTTTCTACTTAGGTAATTCTTCTACACTTTACTTTGCAACACTTACTAGGAACTTTATAAAGAAACATCCTTATAAATATGAAAGAGAAAACAAGATAACTTTTTGGTTATTTTAAAATAATTGCTGTTTATAAACTCCACAGGAAATCTACAGCTAAGAATATTTGCTGAAGTTGCATGACCATGAACTCCATGACCTTAAGAACACCACCAAAAAACAAATATATACCTCCTTTTCGGCCAACTCGACTATCCATGAACTTCTCTATAGTTTCAAATTCATCTTCTTCAGTTTGTGGGACATCTTCTCCACAAACTTCCAGCAAATCATCAGAATCTGTCTTGGTTTCTTCAGCTTCTTTGTAACTAACGTTGACTGTTGCCTGGCGACGAGATCCTCTCTTATCATAATCATCATCCTCCTCCTCCTCTTCCTCTTCATCATCCTCTGATGAATCAAGTTGCCTCTTTTTTGGTCCTGCATTCTTTTTTCCATTTTTTGGCTTATTTCTTGAAGACAA
Organism: Galbula dea; assembly: GCA_013399015.1. Classification (NCBI taxonomy): domain Eukaryota; kingdom Metazoa; phylum Chordata; class Aves; order Piciformes; family Galbulidae; genus Galbula; species Galbula dea. The sequence goes on from VWZX01003896.1 coordinate 40,253, forward strand.
TAAGGTATGATGCAACAATGATGTTTCAACAGGGACAACTCTAGGTCTTCTGCATTACTTTCTGAATACATGTATTTAATGAATGCTCGGTTATTTCACTTTCAGCTATAGTAGACAGTAACAGGTATTCATTAGAAAGCATGAGTATATTAACATCTATGTAGCTTTAAAACCTTTTTCTGGTTTTAATAAGCATTAATGTTTTCATTCACATGTTTAGTAGTAGTAGTAAACATTCTATTAATTTTTAGAAATAGAACCAGAGTATCCAAATTCATGACTTCTTACCTGCTTGGAGGTTTCCGACTTTTGACCTTATTTTTTGGCTCATAGTCTGATTCACTCTCTTCACAACTGCTTTTCTCCCTATCTTCCTCTGATTCAGAATCAGTTCCTGATACTGACCCTGATCCCGACATTTGCCAGTCTTCACTGTACATATTGAAAAACAAGAGAGTAACTCATGTGGGTTTTTGTTTGGTTGGTTGGTTTTTTAAAATCAGGTATTCATTCATAGAATATCTGCTGTAATTTCAACATCCTATAAGAAATAAAAATCTTGTAAAAGTTATTTCAGCTGGTAAGACAGAAAATGTCATCAGTGAAAAACAGATTAACTAAAAATGCCCAGTGACTTCAAAGGGAGTTGGACTAAGTTTTCTGTCATAAAGAGGTAGATTTAAAACCCAAAATAAAACAAAAATCTGAATTTCTATATAAATTTCAGCATAAAGAAATGAGTTAATGACTCTGGGGAGCCCCATATTGTCAAATACCTATGGATCCTGTGGCCCACGTGACAAATCCGCAACTTTGGCACAAGAATAAAAAATAAGAGGCAACTTGAGAAACACCCAGAAAAATCTGAATTGCAGGGCAAATGCTACAAGTAAGACACTTGTGACTGAGTGTCAAGATCTCCTTTGCAATAGGAAAGGTGCACCCACTGATGAAGAGTATCTTGCTTTAAACTCTGAACTTTATACAGGCAAATTTCATGTTAATAGCTTCCAGTCTGTTACACATTTAAATATTGCTAAATCTTTATACTAATATTAGGCTTAGGTCTACCTGACCAAGGTATTACAGAGGCGGTGAAGTTCAGTGAAGTTGGAATATTACCAAGAAAATTCTTCCTTAGATTTCCAACCACAAAGCCTAAGAATCAGTGCTTTGATCCCACTCTTCCTTCCTTCCTGTCTTCCAGGACACGAAGTCCTGGAGGAAATTACATTGCCTTTGTTCCAGTCATCCAAGACAAATATATCTCTGTCCCTATTGTACAGACAGCACACGGCAAATGCTACAGAATGTCTTATTAAAATACTTCATATGCAAACAGTCAACTAAAAAATAACAACATAATGTGCATTTACTTGGAAATATAAAACTAGATATAAAGCACTATCCTCCAAGGCCTTGATCATGTACCACGTCTTTTATATATCATCATCATCATCATGGCTAGGCTTCGCGAA
>VWZX01003904.1:0-12942 GCA_013399015.1 Galbula dea
AAATCATCTTGTCCGGGAGCTGCTCTATGCTGATGATATTGCTCTTGTTGCACACACAGAAGCAGCTCTGCAACGTTTATCATCCTGCTTTGCAGATGCTGCTGAGCTCTTTGGGCTGGAAGTCAGCTTAAAGAAGACAGAAGTTCTCTATCAACTGGCACCTCAGGAAGTCTTCCATCATCCCCATATCACTATTGGCAAATCAGAGCTCAGATCAGTTCAGCAGTTTAATTACCTAGGTAGCCTCATCTCCTCGGATGGCAAGATTGACGGAGAGATAGATAACAGGCTAGCAAAGGCATATAGTGCTTTTGGAAAGCTTCATAAAAGAGTTCGGCAAAATAAACATCTGAAGAAAAGTATAAAGATCAGAGTTTACAGAGCCATAGTGCTGTCTACTCTCTTATACAGATCAGAATCATGGATCATCTACAGCTACCACCTGCGTCTCCTAGAACGCTTCCATCAATGCTGTCTCCGCACAATCCTCAACATCCACTGGTCAGATTACGTGACCAATACATCTGTTCTAGAACAAGCAGCAGTCACAAGTATTGAGGCCATGTTACTGAGAACACAGCTGCAACGGGCAGGGCACGTCTCAAGGATGAAGGACCACTGCCTCCCTAAGATCTTGCTTTATGGTGAACTTGCCACCGGCTGCTGCAAGAGAGGAGCCCCAAAGAGAAGATACAAGGACTCCCTGAAACAACATCTCAGCCTTGGCCATATTGATCATCATAACTGGTCTACTCTGGCCTCCAAGCGGGAGGCCTGGAGACACACCATCTATAACGCTGCAGATGCTTTTGAGAAAGCACGCAGGATCACCCTTGAGGAGAAAAGACAATGGAGAAAGAACCTTGCAGAACACACCATCTAAGGAGTCTTTCTGCTGTGCCTTTTGCAACCGCGCATGTCTATCTCGTATTGGCCTTTTTAGCCACCAACAGTCTTACAACAAACGTGGGTAGAGCCCTTCCCAAATCTTCGTTCACGAAGCCTAGCCATGATGATGATGGAGAAACCCATAGCATACTGCCCTAAAGACAGACTTGGAGGATTGTGTAATTCTCTTTGCCATTTTGTGCCTTCAGGTATTAATCTCTCCATAGTCCCTTACCTTGAATTTCATGTATTCTTAATGGTGATGCATCTCAGAAAATTTGAAGAGGACAAGATCAAGTCATGCCTGCCTCTCTAAAATGACTACAATTTGCTTAATTATTTATTTTTAAAGCTGAGTTTATCAGCTGATTAGTGTAATTAGCATTTCTACAAGCCAAACTGGGTAGTACTTTTTCCAGATCACTGTCAAATTGCAGCCTTTGGTCTGGAATACAGAAAGACCAAGTCAGTGTGGCTTTGTCCATTTTGGACAGCAGCTGGAAAGAGCAGAAAAAATATTCATTAAGGTAGGAAATGAAGTGGCTGCATTTATTTCTTGCTACAGTGACTTTGCAGTTGTAACTTGGCAGCCAGGTTATGGCGTGCTCTGGATTCAAAACAATGCAAATGCCATTTATTGGTGTCTCAGAACCAAAGTCTTTGCTAGGATGCAAGGACTCATGTGTATCCTGCAGTTTTGTCTGTTTAGGATGCTTTGCCTCTTTTTATAACATAAAAGTTTAATCCATGTGTCAGTTTTCAGACTGAAGCATGAGTTGCAGGTGCCTTTGGGCTGTCTTATCTGTCCTGACTTGCATCACTTTATGTACTACTAACTTTTTTGTGAGCTGTTCCATAAAGGTATATATTCCAGTATGAACTGTTGGTCTTCTGTTGCTATTGCTATGCATACACTATTATAAATTGGAAGATCTATTTGAGTTTCATCCTGAAGATATCAAACACATATTAGTATTTGTGGTCTCAGCTAATACTTCAATTTCTCTGCATCCACAAGATGGTGCTCCAGGGAAACTCCAGCTTTGGGTTGTGTGCCTCATGGTCCACTGAACAATTTTTATTTTGAGGTTTATTTGAGGTTTGGTATGTTACATTCTTAATTTATAGCTTCTCTGACTGAGGCTGGGAATAGAGTGTTTGCAGCATAGTGCAAGAGGTCTGCTTTGGTTTTAATTAAGGAACAGTTAGAATGCATGAGAAATTTATGGCACAGGTAAAATATTGATAGTGCTGTCCAAACACATTACAACATATATGTAAAAGTAAGTGAAGTATCTGGTAAGCCTTTTCTACTCCCCTGCAGTTTATCTTCAGAAATGAAAACTCATAGGCTTGAGTGGTAGAACCTTTTTCAACCCCAGATCAAGTGTTTAAAAAAAAGTAAAGTTCTCTAAGCATTAATATGAGGGTAAAATATCTTTCCTTTTAGTATATTTTGTACAAGGGAATGGAAATCACATGGAGGTGTTTTTTTCCCAGTAGTGGAGGGGTGTCAAGAAGGTACTTGCATGCCCACTCTTCCCACCATCTCTGTTCTCAGTGGGCTGTGGATCCTCAGAATCTCTTCCTCGTCCCACATTACCTTGTGGCTGTAAAGTAAAGGAGTTGTCATGCTGAACAAGTATATAAGGAATAGGGAAAGTTCCTTAGGAAAAGCAGCAAAATGAGAGTTATGGCATCAGTGCTGAATGGTGAGAGGACATTTCCAGTTGAGTATGGAATGTGTATAACTTTTTCATGTGTTACTAAACAAGTATGTAGGAACAGGGCTCAGTGAATGAGAAGATGAAGGAATTTTTCAGGCATTCTTATAACATGTATGCAAAAGGGACATGGCATTGTTCTTTAACAGTCTCCATTGCTTCAAAGATCAAAGGAACTACACTGGTAAACTACACTGGTCATGGCTGATATGCTTGGCAGTCAGAAGGAAACAGTTGCTTTCATCTTTATTAGCAGTATAAAAGGACTTTTATTTACTTTTTAGCAACTTACCAATCATATTCGGGATACCCTGCCAGCCTTCAGAAGCAAGCTCCAGAGCCAGCTGCTTTCTATAGAACATGAAGTAGAGGCATACAAAAACTTCAGACCAGAAGACCCAACCAGGAAAACAAAAGCCTTGTTACAGTGAGTGTCTAGTCTTTTGTTTGCTTTTCCATTTTGTGTAGCTTTGTTCTGGTATTGTTTTGTTTTTCTTTCTAGTGGATTTAAAGGTAAAACAGGATACAGTTAAGGATTCTGTGTGCAAACTCTAAAGAATTCTCTGCTTGATATTTCAGAACACTTTTACTCTACAACTTCAGTGGAGTTTTCCCTAAATGAATTACAAAGTTAAATCCAGCTGGTGACCGGTCAGGAGTGGTGTTCCCCAGGGCTCAGTATCAGGGCCAAATCTGTTTAATGTCCTTATTGATGATCTGGATAAGGGGATTGAGAGGACCCTCATTAAGTTTGCAGATGATGCCAGTCTCAGAGGAAATATTGATCTGCTTGAGGGTAGGGAGGCTCTACAGAGGGATCTGGACAGACTGGATCACTGGACTCTGGCCAGTGGCATGAGGTTTATGAAGGCTAAGTGCCAGGTCCTGCACTTTGGTCACAACAACCCCATGCAAGGCTACAGGCAGGGGGAGGAGTGGCTGGAGAGCTGTCCAGCAGAGAAGGACCTGGGAGTGCTGGTTGACAGCTGACTGAATATGAGCCAGCATTGTGCCCAGGTGGCCAAGAAGGCCAACAGCATCCTAGTCTATATCAGGAATAGTGTGACTAGCAGAACCAGGGAGGTGATCTTGCCCCTGTACTCAGCACTGTTGAGGCTGCATCTTGAGTATTGTGTTCTCACTATAGGAAAGACATTGAGGTGCTGGAGTGTGTTCAGAGAATGGCAACAAGGCTTCTGAAGGGTTTGTAGAATAAGTCTTATGAGGAGCAGATTGAAGAACTGGGATTGTTTAGTGTGGAGAAGAGGAGGCTTAGGGGACACCCTATCGCTCTCTACAACTACCTGAAAAGGAGGTTGGAACCAAGTTGGAGTCTTCTCTCTTCTCTCAGGTAACTAGTGATAGAACAAGAGGTAATGGCCTCAAGTTGTGGCAAGGGAGGTTTAGATTGGATGTTAGGAAAAATTTCCTCACAGAAAGAGTGGTTAAGCATTGGAACAGGCTGCCCAGGGAGGAGGTGGAGTCCCCTTCCTTGGAGGTATTCAAAAAACATGTTGGTGTGGCACTTGGTCATATGGTTTAGTTATCTGGTGGTGATAGATTGACAGTTGGACTTGATGATCTTGGAAGTCTTTTCCAACCTTAATGATTCTATGATTCTGTGATTCTAATTTTATTAATCCTAGAAAACAGAGAAAGCAGAACAGGAAAAGGTACAAAGATGGGCAATATAAATGATCAAAGGTAAGAAACGGCTTCTGATTGCATAAATCCTTTCTTCAGACTGCCAAAAAGATGACCTTAAGAAAGGGAATGAGATTGTGTTATAAGTCTGTAAAATGAGAAGTCTGAAAGGACAATCAGGAATGCCTTTTTTTCCAATACAAAAACTTGACTGTACAAATAAATCAAAGATGGCAAGATAAAGCTAGTTGTGGATGATATTCATACATGTGGTGTGCAGCTAAACCACAGAGCTCTTTGCTGCAGGAGGTGATACTAGAAATTTGTGTGCTTTTAGAAAGCAGCTAGGCAGATTTGAGGAATGGGAAAGACATGTAAGGTTAGTAAGTACAAGGACAAATTCCTGCTGTATGGATCCATGAACAGCAATTTATAGAGGCCAAGAGAATATCCTGGAGAAATGCTGCTATGTGGTTCTTTCTTCTCCTAGGCACTTACTGTTGGTGACAGTTGTGATACAGCACTCCACTGTAGTGCAGCCATATATATGTGTTCATGTGTATTGGGGTGGCTGAAAACCTCTTGTGGTTTGCCTCTCTTAGCATACATCTGACAGGTGATATGATGTGCCACCTGTGGTTGTATGAAAACTGACCTGGCAGATGTTAACCCTGTTGGGCTCAAGAAGTCATGGATTGAATACTCTTGTTGTTTGTCAGAGGAATTCCAGTGATTTCTGGAACTACATTATTATCATAGGTACTGACCTTTTTCACTGCTGAAATCACTGGCCAGTTTGAGTCTTATCCACAAAGTAAGTCTGCCTGACAAGATTTTTATGAGACTATTGTAAAGTGATGGAGCAGAGATGATTGTTCATCAGACTTTGAATCAAGTGGAAGCACAATCAGCACTATTTCTTTACTGAGGTTTTAGCACTAAGGAAAAAGAGCAATGCTAACATTTGGGATAGAAGGTCAGTTAGCACCTGCTGCTTTGCTTCATACAGCTTCCATACTTGTACTGTTTCCAGGGATGTTTGATGCTCAGTGCTGTGTACTTTTTCACCTGAAAGGTCTGCCATTTTCTTTCTCTTTATTTTTCTTTAAATTCTAGCCTTCTGCAGCCAATTCTGTGTTCATATGTGCTTAAAGTTTACCTCTTAGAAGAGGGAGCATCTAAAGAAAGGAAAAGAAGAGATCTAAAATATACTTAGCTCTTCTTTCTTATATGAATGTTGTAACTTTTCTACTCTGACTGATTTCAACAGTTTTCAGCCTTCTTGGTTCTCTGGGATTGATGGTTATAGCACTGGATTGTGAAAAAGGGTAAGTTTTATAGAATCATAGAATTGTCAGAGTTGGAAGGGACCTTGAAGATCATCTAGTTCCAACCCCCCTGCCTGGCTGGGACACCATCCACTAGATCAGGTTGCCCAGGGCCCCATCAAGCCTCATCTTAAAGGCTTCCAGGGATGAGGCTTCCACAACCTCTCTGGGCAACCTGTTCCACTGTCTAACAACCCTCATAGTGAAGAAATTCCTCCTAATATCCAGTAGGATTAGTTCTGTCACTTCCTGACCTCCTAAAAAGTCCCTCACTAGCTTTCTTGTAGGCCCCCTTCAGATACTGGAAGGCCACAAGAAAGTCTTCTCGGAGCCTTCTCCTCTGCAGACTGAACTTAGTCTGTCCTCATAGGAGAGGTGCTCCAGTCCTCTGATCATTCTTGTGGCCCTTCTTTGGACTTGCTCCAGCACCCCCATATCCCTCTTGTAGTAGGGGCTCCAGAACTAGATGCAATATTCCAGATGGGGTCTCAGGAGAGCAGAGCAGAGGGGGAGAATTACCTCCCTCGACCTGCTGCTCACGCCTCTCTTGATGCAGTCCAGGGTACGGTTGGCCTCTGGGCTGCAAGTGCACACTGGCAACTCATGTTGAGCTTCTGATCCACCAACACCCCCAAGTCTCTTTCCTCAGGGCTGCTCTCAAGTGATCTGAAGTTTCTGCAATCCTCCTCAAAAATTGTGTTAGGAGCCTTTCACTTGGACTGTTTCTATAATTCTGTTATATCTGTATCTGAGGTTTATGTCCAGCTGATATACAACACTTTTGGCAGAATCTGTCATCAGGCTAGAGGTTGTGGTACAGTTCCAACACTGATGTGATAATACTGCTTCTTGGGCTAGATTTTTGGCATGGGAAGGTAAGTTGCTAAGAGATCTCTTCCAAATTTTTCAGCACTGGATCAGCTTAGTGAGTTGATTCACATCATGCTATATCCTTTTGAAATATCCTAGAAAGATCAAAGTCATTGCAGAGAAGTAAGTTCTTAAGTAAGAAGAACTTAAGAAGTTCTTAAGAACTTACTTCTCTGCAAATGGTACCTTTTGCCATAAGATTGGATATTTTGCTTGTGATTGTCTGCCCTGTTGAGCTCTGCAGTTTCTGTAACAGCATCTAAGTATGGTTGTGCTTTTCTATTCAAATATAGCAAGAATTCCAACTTAATCATCAGGAATTCTATTTCCTTATCATATTAAAGAGATTTATGTAACTTTTTCTTCTCAAAAAACCCCCTATGTAATAAGTACAATTTCATGATCATTGATAAAACACAAAGGTAGCCTGGTACCCTTCTATATCTGTAGCTCATTTTAATGTATAGTTTAATAAACAGTATTAACGAAGAAACAAAATAACATACTAAGCTCTGTCTTAAAAGAGAGAAGGGATGTAGCAGTGTGTGTTTGTGAAGGGATATGTGTATGTAGATATGAGTTTTATGGACTGGCAGCTTGGTTGAATGAATTGTTGTTGCAGATACTTTTGTCAATTCCTAAACATTTTTTACTAGCTACTAGTAGTCACATAGTGCTGAAGAGGGAGCTTTGTAGTTACCATGTTTAAATGGTTGTGTTTTGTTGTTTGTTTTTTGTTGTTGTTTTGTTTTTGTTTTGTTTTTCTCTCCTCCTTTGAAATTTAGGATGGTACAACAGTTTTCAGTGGACTTTGAAAAAAGAATTGAAGGATCAGGAGATCAGGTTGATACACTAGAACTTTCAGGAGGTGCCAAAATAAACCGTATTTTCCATGAACGTTTTCCTTTTGAACTAGTGAAGGTATTTATCCATCTTGCTGGTGTTTTTGTTTTATGTGTCTGGTTTTGTGTTCATACTGGTACTAGTAAATCCAAGTTAAGATCTAATTGGAAGAAAATGCTTTTAACTGTGCAAGAATTTACATGAAGTTGTCATTGAAACATTTGGCTTCCTTTCTAGTCTTGGATACTAAGACACACTCAGAATTCTGAAATATAGGAATTGGAAGATAATTGTAGCCCCAGTTATTATTTTTTCCATACTTTTTATTGTCTTATCATAAATGGCATTTTTCTTCTGGTTAGATGGGACAGGCAGACAACTACAGTTGGTAAATTGAAGTTGCTGTATTCAAGTAGCTAGGACCTATTAAAATGAAGAGTTATGCAAAATAGCCATTTTCTGTGTTTTCTACTTCCTGTATTCAGTGCATTAAACCAAAGTCAGATTTCAGTCCTACAGTTTTGTAGTGGGAGGTGGAGGAAAAGCAAATTTGGTGTTTTGAGATAACATTTCTCCTCTTGATACATCTCTTGCTTACCCATCCTCTGGGTAGCAAACAGCAGTCCAGTTGGGTGTGAACTACTGAAAACTGGTTTCATATGAATGTGTTTTATAGTCTTTGATTTTATTTCCCCACACACACTGTGGTGACTTCAGCATCCCTTCCCTATGAACTCTACTGTATCTGTAGGCCCCATTCTTTTACATTTCCCCTGTGCTTCCTTTCCACCTTTTTTATGTTCAACTGCCATCCCCTAACTTTCAGTTTGGTAAGAACAAGACACGGTTGTGGCTGGTTCTGGGGCTTAAGTGTAGTAGCTCAACTAGTAGTCTAACAGAACAGATGCCAGTTGGGGCTTAGGTAATGACCCTTTTTTTTGTGACTTACTCTATCAACTCTGCAGAATTTTTTGAGCTGTTAGTGTGTCTGGAATGGAAAGCTGCATACTTTTCAACAGTCCTTACTGCTGCCTGCAGCCTTAGTGTTAAAACGTGTTCAGATACTTACGCTTTGTTTAGAGTAATTAGAAATTCATATTTTCCCAGTTGAACTTGCTTGTCCTCCAGTTCTATTGGAAGAGGTCATGTTTTCTGTTTTATTAACAATTTCCTCTCATATCCTCATATGCTTTTGTATTTCTAGATGGAATTCAATGAGAAGGAACTGCGGAGAGAAATAAGTTATGCCATCAAGAACATACATGGTATCAGGCAAGTGCTCCCATGTTTTCAAGCCCAGTCACATTATAGAGAGGGTGTATGGCCTTCTTAACCTGTGGACACACTGGCTAAGAGTAGCTAAACTATGCTACCAACACACTGCTCACAGCAGCTGGCTTTTTTTTCCCCCCTTCCTTTACACTTTTTTCAGGTAGCCATTTTGGGCCAAACAATTAGTTTATCCAAAGAGGTTTAATTTACCTGGAAATGCTGGAAAATTACTTTATTATAGAGAAAAATAATAGCTGTAGTTCCATTAAGCCTATATTCCTGAAAAGTCTTAAGTTTTAGAGGGAAAACTTGTGTCTTGTTACAGGAAAAAACCTTTCAGATTGTGTTGTGGCAGACTCCTTGGACTATCTTAGTCCCCTTTATTCTCAACCATTTCTTGGAATGAATGATTTAAAACTGAGCATGTGGTGAATGAGGCACAGACTCTGAAGTGTGATTGCAATCAAAATCCTTTATTTGCTTCACAAGCTTGCTTTTAGAATTTACCTGTTCGCTTCAAAATTTTCCACTAAACCTTACCTAATGCTGTGATCATTTTTGTGGTAAAGCCTTGCTCTTTAATAATTTTACTGATTCACTTCTTTAACTAATATTTGTCTCCACTATCTCAACCACATAACTTTGTTCAATCTTCCCTTACTTCTCGATCATCCCTCCTTCCTCAGTTTCACGGCCAACAAATCTGTGCTGCTACCTTGACAACTGTCCACTTGATCTCCCACAGAGCATGCAGAGGTTTCACTTTGTAGATATGTCTACAGTGTATTACTAGGTTTGGGAAGAGGAGGTGTTTGGTTTTTTTTGGCTTGGAATAACCTAATCACAGAATCATTACAATTGGAAAGGACCCTCAAGATCGTCTAGTCCAACCGATAATCCTACACTACTCTTATCCCTAAATCATCCCCTGAAGGAACACATCTATTCTCTTCTTAAAAACCTCCAGAGATGGGGACTCCACCACCTCCCTGGGCAGCCTATTCCAATATCTCACCACTCTTTCAGTAAAGAAATTCTTCCTAATATCTAATCTAAACCTGCCCTGGCACAACTTGAACCCATTCCCTCTAGTCCTGTCACTAGTCACAAGGGAGAAGAGGCCAACACCCGCCTCCCTAGAATGGCCTTTCAAGTAGCTGCAGAGAGCCATAAGGTCTCCCCTCAGCCTCCTCTTCTCCAGGCTAAACAACCCCAGCTCCCTAAGCCTCTCCTCATCAGGCCTGTTCTCCGGCCTCCTGATTAGCTTAGTTGCCCTTCTCTGCACCCTCTCTAGTAGCTCAATGTCCTTCCTAAACTGCGGTGCCCAAAACTGCACACAGTACTCAAGGTGTGGCCTCACCGGTGCCGTGTACAGTGGCAAGATCACCTCCCTGCTCCTACTGGTCACACTATTCCTGATGCAAGCCAGGATGCCATTGGCCTTCTTAGCCACCTGGGCACACTGCTGGCTCATGTTCAGGTGACTGTCAATCAGCACCCCCAGGTCCTTGTCTGCTGGGGAGCTCTCCAGCCACTCCTTCCCAAGCTGGTAGCGCTGCTGGGGGTTGTTATGAATGATCAGTCTAGTTTGGAGGGAGAGTTTTTCTGATGCATACCAAATTTTTTGTTCTTTTGAAAATAGAACAGATTCCAGAAAGCTTGCGTGGTTCTTTTGTTCTGTGCATGTCATTTGTCCTCTGTGTTTTTTGGTTTGGGGTTTTTTTTCCCCTCCTCCTGCCCACTTATGAGTACAAAACAGGTTTCCAAAGCACTCCTTACAAGGTCTGTTCTTAGTGTTTTGGGAAAGGTTCTTTGTGTTATTTGCGTAGGAAATTCTCAGATGGTTAACTCTAGTAGCTGTGTATTTGAACTTTACTGCCTTATTGATGGAAAGGTCTTGAGGAGCAATTTATGGTAATGAACTCATAGTTGTGGGCATGTTTTTGTAGTTTGATTTTTAATATAATTTATCTGCCAAGACAGACCTTTGCAAGCAGTGTTTGAAAGAGAAGTAGGGCTTATTTGTTTAGAACTGGTTCTGTGAAGTATCTAGTACATTGGTTCATTTACCCTGCAGTGACCAACTGTGAAATTTTCCAGCTAGGATTAAAGAACCACATTTCTTGTTGTGAGTAAAAGGTGCAGCTATAGAATTATTAGCAAGTGATTGCAAATGGAGTGCTGCAGCTGCTATTCATCCTTTCTCTAAGGTTTCATACATTGGTGAGAAGGTTTTACTGCATTATATCTGTACTCTTTAGAGTTATTGCAGTTATCTGCAATCAGTAGGCCATGTTTCTACTTTTATATTCTTACTCACAATGACACTTTTTTAGAGACAGGAGCAAATTTAGTTCTGTGGAAGTCTGTCTGTGTAGGGATTATTACTTGGCTGTCAGCCTCTGTAAAAGAAGATATGAGCTGTTCAGTAAAAACAAAAAGTCTTCCCTGCATGGTGTTTTTATTACTGTCTTACATATACTTTTGTGTCCACAGAACAGGTTTGTTCACTCCAGATATGGCATTTGAAGCCATTGTTAAAAAACAGATAGTCAAGCTGAAAGGACCCTGCTTAAAAAGTGTGGATCTGGTGATGCAAGAGTTAATCAACACTGTCAAGAAGTGCAATAAAAAGGTAACTCTCAAAATAGATCTGGTAATGTAACCATAATCACAGAATCATAGAACCGTGAAGGTTGGAAAAGACATCCAGGATCAGAGAGTCCAAACATCAACTTGCCAACACCATATAACTAAACCAAAATCACACAGAATCACAGAGTGTTAGGAGCTGGAAGGGACCTCGAAAAGTCACCTAGTCCAACCCCCTTGCCACAGCAGGATTCCCTAGACCAGCTCACAAAGAAGCGTGTCCAGACATGGTTTGAATACCTCCAGAGAAGGAGACTCCACAACATCTCTGGCCAGTCTGTGCCAGTGCTCTGGCACCTCAACTGGGAAAAAATTTTTTCTTCTATTCACACAGAACCTCCTATGCTTCAGCTTACAGCCATTGCCTCTTGTCCTGTCACTGGGCTTCACTGAGAAGAGCCTGACCCCATCCTCCTGGCACCCACTCTTCACATATTCAAAAGCATAAATGAGGTCACCCCTTAGTCTCCTCTTCTCCAAGCTAAAGAGACCCAGCTCCCTCAGCCTTTCCTCATAAGGAACGTGTTCCAGCACCTTTATCATCTTTGTGGCTTTGTACCGGACTCTTTCCAGCAGTTCCCTATCCTTCTTAAACTGAGGGGCCCAGAACTGGACACAATATTCCAGATGCAGCCTCACCAGGGTAGAGAAAAGGGGAGAAGAACCTCTCTTGACCTATTAAACCAGAACCCTTCTAATACACCCCGGAATCCCATTGGCCTTCCTGGCCACAAGAGCACACTGCTGGCTCATGGTCATCCTTCCATCCACCAGGACCCCCAGATCCCTTTCCCCTTCACTGCACTTCAACAGCTCAGCCCCCAACCTATACTGATCCATGGGGTTGGTCTTTCCCAGGTGCAAAACTCTACACTTGCTCTTGTTGAATCTCATTGAATTTCTCCCTGCCCAACTCTCCAGCCTGTCTAAGTCTCACTGAATGGCAGCACAACCCCCTGGTGTGTCAGCCACTCCACCCAGTTTAGTGTCATTAGCAAACTTGCTGAGAGCACACTCTGTTCCCTCAGCCAGGTTGTCAGTGAATATATTTAATAGTACCGGTCCCAGTACTGACCCCGGAGGGACTCCACTAGACACAGGCCTCCAGCTAGACTCCATCCCATTGACCATGACTCTCTGACTTTTGTCCTTCAACCAGTTCACAATCCACCTCACTACCCAATCAGCCAGACCTCACTTCCCCAGTTTAGCTGCAAGGATGCTGTGGGAGACAGTGTCAAATGCTTTACTGAAATCTAGATAAACCACATCCACTGCCCTACCCTCATCTATCCACCCAGTACGGTGGATATCATAAAAGGCTATCAGGTTGGTCAAACATGATTTCCCCTTGGTAAACCCATGCTGACTGTTCCTAATAACCCTCTTATCCTTGATATGGCTAGAGACAGAGTCGAGGATAAAGTGTTCCATCACCTTTCCAGGGACAGAGGTGAGGCTGACCGCTCTAGAGTTACACACATCCTCCTTCTTGCCCTTTTTCAGGATGGGAGTGATGTTTGCCTTCCTCCAACCCCCAGGCATTTGAGTTTGCCCAGCAGTTCCCTACTTAATCATGTGGGTTGCCTGGCTCCCTTTCTTGATTTTCTACATGTTAGGATGCTCTGATCTTGAGCTTGGAAGAAGTGGTCCTTGAATGTTAATCAATTCTCTTGGGCTCCTTTATCTTCTAGTACCCTGTCCCATGAGATTTCCCCTAG